>PPKO02000041.1:0-114971 GCA_003706155.2 Ogataea glucozyma
GTCATCCAGCTGCGCGTGGCAGCACACCTGCCGCAGCCGCACCAGCCACTGGCGCATGGCCGCGTAGTGGCGCGCGGGGTCGTAGTCGTCCACGACGGGCTCGCCGGCCTCGTTCAGCCCGACCTGGCGCAGAAAGCTCGCAAACAGGTTGTCGTAGTTGTCGCGCTCCACGACGCTGAACGGCGTCCGCAGCAGCACCCGTGTCTGCGTAGGCAGCCGGATCTGGTCCGCCACCATCTTCTTCGTGTGGCGCACGCACAGCCGTGCAAACAGCCGGTAGAACTCACAAAACGGCTCGCCGTGCAGGATCCGCCGCCACGGCGCCGTCTCGCCGGTGCCGGAGTACTGGTCCACGGGCGAGAGCCGCAGGAAGCTCAGCAGCGAGTACAGGTCGTCCATGCCGTTCTTGATCAGCGTGCCCGACGCGCCCCACGAGTGCACGCGCGGGATGATCCGTGCAAACCGCGCCGCGTTCGCGCTGATGCTGGCCGTCATTTGCACCTCGTCCAGCACAACGCGCCAGAACTCCAGCAGCATCAGCGGCGACGAGTAGTCGATCCGCTGGTACGACGGCTCGTCGTCTCCACGCTCCGGCAGCTCGCCCCGCTCGCTCCGCTCGCCCCGCTCGTCGTCGTCGCGGGCCAGCCGCCGCGCACACTTGCGCGTGGGCCGCGCAGCAGGCTGGAAAACGGCCCGGTGCAGCTCCCGCGAGACCGTGTGGTACGAAACAAGCACGATGTCGTGCTCGCTCAGCCGGGCCGCCATGTCCTGCGGCGTCACCCGCACATTGGCTGCCTCCGCCTCGCGCTCGTAGTTGTAGATGCCCTCGTACACCATCACCGAGAGCGCAGACGTGATGTCGGCGATCTCCGTGCGCCACTGCGCCAGAATCGACTGCGGACAGATGATCAGTGTGGTCCGGGCCGGCCTGATGAGACGTCCACCGTTGAAGTGGTCAACCACCGGCGACAGGGAGCCAGTGGAGCCAGTGGAGCCAGTGGAGCCAGCTGAGTCGCTGCCGTTGTCGTTCGCGATCTTGGTCCTCGCAGACAACTCGCTTCGCTCGTTGTCGCGCTCGTTGTCGCGCTCGTTGTCGCGCGGGTTCGCCGCAACCAGCGAGATCAGCTCGACCGTCTTGCCGAGACCCATCTCTTCACACAGCAGTCCCCTCGCCCGCGTGCCCCTCAGAGCCCTCTGGTTGAGGTGTTGCACAGCCGTTTCGGAGGAACAAACGTTCCCCGTGTACGCGTTGTACCACAGCCGCGGCCCGTCGGCGGTCTGAACCCGCGTCCAGCCAAATGAGACCCGATCGAGCTGCTCCGAGATGGCCTCCTCGTCGGCCGCTGTCAGTCTCGCGGCTTCCGCACGCACGGTCGACCCGGCATGGTCGATCTCGACACCCTCGTGCCGCAGCATCCACGCCAGCGTCTGCCGCTGAAAGCCCAGCAGCGACTTGCGCAGCTGCGGCAGGTCGAGCCTTTCGAGCGGGCCCGCTACCGTTGTCTCTTGGTCGCGCTTGCTCGTGCTGCGGGCAATAAACTCGTAGAACGCCGACTCCGACGGCGTCGGGAGCTCGCCCGCGTCGGCACATCGTTGGTATCTGGTCAGAAAAGGAGTGAACACAAACACAGCCGCCTCTCTGAGCTTCCGGATCACGTCCAAAGGGTACCGCGACTCCACGGACTCCTGCAGCTCGACGGAGTACTGCACGCAGAAGCTCAGCGAGGTGGTCTTCTGCGCCCGGTCAAGCGACACAGACACCCCCAGTCTGGGCCGGTGCACGCGCAGTTGCTCGCACGGCCTTGCGGGACGGCGCAGGAGCGCCAGCTGGGCAGCCAGGTTCGGCACGTCCTGTTTCTCGGCTGTGCAGCGGAACAGCACAAAGGGCTTTTTTTTGCCCGCCCCGGGGCCTCTCGGGACGACCGCGACCTCGATGACGTCGTCCTGGAGCTTCAAAGACGCCTCGACGTTGGAGACGTCGACGGGCCCGACGGCGTCGAACGTCTCGTACAAGGAGTCGTCGCTCAGCTGCGGAGAATGGCACACAATCGTGGTGCTGACCAGCTGCAGAAACGTCTCCGGCACAACAAGGGCCTGCGAAGGGCCCGTGTGGCTCGTGGGGGGCTGCGATCCGTAGTAGCGCTGCTCCTCCTGCAGGATCTGGGAGATTGACCTCTTTTTGCCCTTGTTCTTGCACGGTGGCGAAGTTGCAGATGGGGCAGTTTTCTCCGCAAGAAATCGGGCGACCTGGCGGCCATTGGCCGCAAGTGCCGCCGCGTTCAGCTGCACGGGAATCTGAAAGGCAGACATGGTGTGATCAAAAGTAAACGGTGGCTCCGTTGACGGGGGAGGCAAACATGTGAAGTTGATCTAGATAGCCACATAGCATGCAACTAGTATTTTTGTTTTTTTTTGTCTTGTCTTTTATTTTTTGCAGAGGGATCGGCACCGCCACAGACGGTGGCGCGGCACTCCGCGTCTGCTCACGTGTGCGCGCGCCGTGCCGTGGCGGTGCATATGGGGAAAAAAAGCAAGGAAGCTCCAAGAAAAAATTGACAAGGAGACCGATTGACTGTCTGATTTGAAATTGCAACAACCACGTCTGCTTGGTTTCTGGAGGCACACAGGGCGGATTTTTGCTCCAGTTAGACGGAAATTACACGGATTCGTGTCACTAGACGACATCGGGACGATGCTAACGGTAAGTACCGGGGCGACGGCAGCAGCATGAGCCGAGAAGCTCCGTAGGGGGGAAGGACGAGGGCAATGACGAGGGCAAGACAAGACGAGGGGGTCTGTCTCTGAGGCGGAGGCAGTGGTCTGGATGCGTGTGTCTGACTGTTAACTTGTTGGCGACTGGGACGTGAACTGGCGTGCCTTTGCAGGCCAACGTGGGCATTCTATGTGACCGTACTCGTTGGTGGTGACTGTCTGGGTCAATTCGAGGCTGGTCCTGTATCCGGTCTCCTTGTGTTGGTATGCGTAATGCTTCCAGCTCTGCTTGGAGTAGCTTGCCAGTTGCAAAAGGCCCGATTTGGATGGCCACACGGGGCGCGGCTGCCGCTGAGGCCGAGCGAATAGGTGGTTTTCATTTGGATGTTCCCACAGTCGCGCAACGTGGTGAAGCCGATGTTTCTCAATTTGTCCTCCAAACTTCTCCAACTACTCTTATTCTCGCTTACTAACACCTCTAGAACTTCAAACAATTCATCAGGCACGGCAGAAATGCCAACAACGCCCACCGCAGCCAGAGCCAGCCGGCCGACCTCGAGACGGCGGGCTCCGTGCTTCCCGAGACGACCCCGGTTCCCGAGAACTCGCCGGTCCAGACACCCACGTCGACGGTGCCGCCGTCGGGAGACTCGTCAGCCCCTGCGAATCGCCAGCAACGCCGCGACGAGTACTCGAAGCTGGCATCAGACCTCGTCAGAGAGGAGAACGAGCAACGCAGGAAGCGCGAGGAGCAGCAGGCGGTAGAACGATACCAGATGAAGGAGAAGATCGGCGAAGGCGCGTTCTCGACGGTGTACAAGGCGCTGGACACCGAGACTAACGAGTACGTGGCCGTGAAGGTGATCAAAAAGTACCAGTTGGAGAAGTCCCAGCAGGCCTCTGTGCTGAAAGAGGTCACGATCATGAGGCAATTGGACCATCCGTGCATTGTTAGATTCTACAACTTCAT
The DNA here is from genome assembly GCA_003706155.2 of Ogataea glucozyma. Classification (NCBI taxonomy): domain Eukaryota; kingdom Fungi; phylum Ascomycota; class Pichiomycetes; order Pichiales; family Pichiaceae; genus Ogataea; species Ogataea glucozyma. The sequence continues at coordinate 3,683 of PPKO02000041.1, forward strand.
AGAGACGGAAGAGTTTTACTTCATTGTGCAGGAGTTGGTGAAAGGAGGCGAGATTTTCAACGAGATCGTCAAGTACACGTATTTCAGCGAGGATCTGTCGCGACACGTGATCCTGCAAGTTGCAGAAGCCATCAAGTATCTGCACGACGTTGGGGTCGTTCATCGAGATCTGAAACCCGAGAACATTTTCTTCAATCCGATCAAGATTATTCCTTCGAAACACCAGAAACTGCGCAAGAGTGACGATCCGAACACAAAATTGGACGAAGGAGAGTTCATCCCCACGGTTGGAGGGGGAGGCATTGGCTCCGTGAAAATTGGCGACTTTGGCTTGTCCAAGCAGATCTATGCCAACAATTCTTTGAAAACCCCTTGCGGCACGATAGGCTACACTGCTCCCGAGATCGTCAAGGACATGAGATACTCGAAAGAAGTCGACATGTGGGCCCTGGGCTGCGTCTTGTATATTCTGCTTTGTGGTTTCCCGCCCTTCTTCAACGACCAGATTGAAGCTCTTACCAAAAAAGTCGCTAAAGGAGAGTTTGAGTTTCTCACGCCATGGTGGGACGAAATCAGCATCGGAGCCAAGAACTGTGTCTCTCGGTTGTTGACAGTGGACCCGAGAGCGCGGTACACGATTGACGAGTTTCTGCAAGATCCTTGGATCTTGGAGTTTTCGAGCAGGTGCGACCAAGCAAGAGCTTTCCAAGAACAGCAGCAGCAGCTTCTGCAGAGAAAGAACGCTCTTTCGCCTCAGGCTTCTGCGAACGCTATTTCGGTGTCCTCAGACACGTCGTCTGTGGACTCGTATCAGGCTATTCCATTGCCAATTCCAGGCCCTGCACCTGCTACGACTGCGGTGGCTGGTGCTGGAGCTGGCGCTGGTTTTGGTGGAGCAAGTGGAGCCATTCCCTTCCATGTTGTCAAAGAGAATCCAACGATTTACTCTCCTGCTGCTATTGCTATGAGAGAAGCATTTGACATTTCGGCGGCTGTGCACCGGATGGGAGAAGAAGCCGCGCTTCACAAGTGGCAGAAACAGCAAGCCCAGCAGAAGTTGAAGTTGGGAGCTCTTGTGGAGGACGAGGAGATGTCTGATGCGGACGTTACTGAGAGGAGAAGAGTTTTGCGGTTTGAGCCAGAGGATTCAAGTGGGAGGTTGTTGGACGATCGGTCTCTGTTTGCCTCGGGTACCGAGAGCAGCTCATTCAGTTTGGGCCACGGAAGCAGCAGTGAATCAATAAGGAAGCCGTTTGAGCTGGATTTGGGAGGTGCGACCATATTGGAGAGGAGGAAGAAGAAGGCGGTGGCCGTTTAGTGACGACCGAAGCGATTTGTTGGCGAGTAGCCAGAAAGCTTCAGTGGGTTTGGGGAGATTCGAGTGAGGTCAAATGGAGCTGAGTGGATTTGATTTCCTTTTTTGGAAGTTTGTGAGACGTTGGTGAATCGGGGGTGAGCAAAAGCCAGCAAAAAGCTGAGCATGCGAACGCTATGAGTGGTCGAGTTGAAGTCACGAAGCAATGCGTAGAACGTCTTGCTTCACCGAACTGAAGATTTTATTGACTCTATTTTCGCTCTTGTTACTCACCCTGACCAGCAATCTGGACTTCCGCACCCTGTCGACAACATTCCGCTCTTGATTTTGTGGTTGCCGACGCATTGTTCGTAGTTACTCGATATAGGAATACAGAATTGGCGATTTTGGACGAGATTATGAGCCTTGCAAGCCGAGCGAGGCTGACCGCTTGAGTTGCAAGGCGGAGTGGCTTGGAGGTCCGAAGCCTGGATTAAAACGATCTATCAAACGGAGGCAGCGTGAGTCAGTTTGGCGGTCTCAGTAGAACTTGCTACGACAGAGATTCTCAGAAAGCTCAACGGAGTACACTACGTACAAAAGCTTGTGACAGAAACAATTTTGGTATCACAATCAGCTGGTCTTGGCTTCCAACAGCAGGGGATGCGGGATGATCTACTGTGTAAGTACTCGCAGTACTGACGGTCTTGGAGACGTCAGCAATTCCTCTTTGATGTCGGAATCAAATGTATTTCTAAAAAGTTTTGGTCTCTAATTGAGCTGAATATCTTTGGACTGACGAACTAGTACTCACGATTGGCTCACTCCTCGCTCGCGACTCGCTTCGCTCACCGTTTGCTCGTCGCTTACTCGTTCTTGATGATCTCATCATAATGCTCAAAGTTCACAAAGGTGAACGCTCTGAAAAAGTTGGACTTGCCGACTTGCTTGATCTCCTCGATTTCCTCCGGAGTCAGGTCGAAGCTGAAAATGTCCAGAATCTCAGCCATTCTCTCGGGCTTGGAAGAAGTGGTGATGGGCAAAACTCCGGTCTGCTGGACCCATCTCAGCAGAATCTGGGTGGAAGACTTGCCATGCTTGGCTCCGATCTTGTCTAGAACAGCCGTGAGAGGGCCTTGTGTCTTGGTGATTGGCACAAGGGGGCCATACGCCTCGACAAGAATGTCGTTGGCTTTACAGTACTGGACCACGCCCGGCGATTGGTTCTGAAGGTACGGGTGGTACTCGATTTGCAACACGGCCGGCTTGACAGTGGCAATCTCGGCGATTTTCTTGAGCTGGGCCACTTCGAAGTTGGAGACTCCAATGTTCTTGGCTTTTCCTTCTTTGTACAGAGCCTCCATTTCTGGCCATAGTTTCTCCAGGGGATACTCCGGCGCGAACGCTTGAGAGTGGATCAAAAACAGGTCGACGTAGTCTGTTTGTAGCAACTCTAGGCCCTCCACCAAAGAGGCGTAAGGACCACGTCTTTTCCCTTCAGCGTCCTCGGAGACAGTCGCGTACTTGTCGGTGATCCAGATCTTATCTCTGGCCACGCCAGACCTTTTCACGGCCTCGCCGACGTCTCTTCTGGTTGTGTAGATCTCGGCGGTGTCAATATGGGTGAAACCGGTCTTGATGGCGGTGACCAATGACTCGACAAGGTCTTCGTCGACGTTCTGTTTGGCATGCTCAACCCCGGCGATTCCTTTCTTCTTCCACTGCCACTTGGTTCCGCACCCGAAGCCAATGGCCGGGATTTCGGACTTGGTGGTTGGAATTGTAACTGTCTTCATTGTTGCGGAGAGAATTCGCTGCTTTTGGTCGAGGAGGAGGGGGCTGATTTTAGGGATTAAGGAAAAGATGAGGTGGAGATTAGCGAAAAAAGTCTCAGTTTATATACAAGAGATAAGCTGTGGCGAAAAAATATATCTAATGATAGAGCGGGGCTTCAGCCACCGTTTGATGTGGCGGTGCTAGAGTACTCCGAGAGGAACATGAGCGGACTCTGACGGACAACAAGCTGAGCGGGGAGGGGGCAAGGTCAACAGGCTGGACGTTGGTTGCAGCAGCTGCCTTCCAGTCGGTGACCTTTCATAATGAGGCCTGCCCGGTTACCAATCATCAGCTTCTTCGAGCACAATTGTGGCTGCTCAGACGAGAACTGTGGCACTATTAGTTGACTGTGGTGCTTTTGCCTGAGGTTGGTCAACCGTGATATGGTGGAAAGGCAAATAAATAAGTCGCGTTTGGGCTGAATCTACATGCTACATTCTTGTAGTTGTATCCCGAGCAGATTTCTCTTCTCGTCGAGCCTATTATGCTGGCTGTCGTGGTTCCGTGGCGCAGCATTTCTTGCACGGCATCAAAAATCTTTCACTCGTTATCTATGAAAAAATAAATTGAAAACATCCATTTCTCGTCCACTTATTCTTCCATTTGCCATCCACCAATACAAAGCGAACCCATCCCTCCACCATGTTGAGCTACCAAAGCCTCGTTCTAGTGGGCGCATTGCTCATTATATCCTCAACCTCCTTTGTTCTCGGAGTCCTCTTTGCAAACTGGCCTTACAACTACTACACTCTATGGAACACAGCTGCTGGTCAACAGTACTTCGAAGCTGCCTTGACACACTACAAGGCTTGGGGTGACGCTCCGGATGTCATCAAGTACGTGCTCCACGGGGTCGTTGGACTTGCCTTCATCGGCAGTTTCATCAAGATCTTCAAGCCCTCTGAAGAAGTCAAGTACTTCGAGTACGGTACTCTTGTCGGGCTTGTGGCTGGTGTCTGCATCTACCTCAGCAATGTCAGAGTCGGAGTCCTATCTTGTCTTGTTGGAGAGTGGGGTGACGTCGACCAGAACACTGGTCTCGCTGTCATTGCTGCCTCGGAGTCCATGATTGTGTTTGTCTTCCTGGGTATCCTCGTCCTACAAGCTGGCTTGTTCTACGCCTACTTTGAGGATTACAGACTCAAGCAGGAGTTCTACCTTCAAGAGCTCAGAGAGAAACTCGCTGCCAATGATCAGCCAGCTCCAGCTGACACTCCAGAATCTGTTGTCGAGTCGACCAAAACCAAGTCTTCGGGCTCTGAGACCAAGCAGTCCAAGGCGACCAAAACTGGAAAGAAGTCTTCCAAGAAGATTTGAATGTGCTTGTTTGAGCATAAAAGAGACTCTTGAATCTGTTGATAATTTTGTTCACTGGTGTAAAGATGTTACCGGGTCTAATTTTTCCATTTTTCGTCACCCCCGAATGAGCCCACAAAAATGCCCTTAAACGTTAAAAAAACTGGGCAGTACAAAGTACATAATTTTGTAATAATCAAAAATCAATTGTGTTGAATATGAGACATGGAGTACACAGGTACCTCCTGCCAGCAGTGGCAATCTGTTCCACGGTGGTTCTGGTATTTTTGTGCCACCAGCTCACATTTCTGCGTGCCCTGAGCCCAATCGAGCTTTCTGCATACCAATACCCGAGAAAACCCGCTTTTCATAGAGACATCACCACAGACTTGATAAACCATATCGACAGAAACCGAGTGTCTGAATTGTTGAGCGAGCTGGCCACATCCTTTGATTCCCGCTATTATAATTCAGCAAAAGGCGAGGCATTCGCCCTGGAGGTTTACGAAAGACTCCTCAAATTATCAGATTCAAGCCCGGAGTTATACGGAGCTCAGCTTTTTAAACACCGAAATTGGAGACAACCCTCGGTGATCTTCCAGATCAAAGGCGAGCATAGCAACAACACGGTAGTCGTCGGTTGTCACTTGGACTCGCTGAATCTCGTGCCCTTTACCAGCGCTCCGGGCGCGGACGATGATCTAAGTGGAGTGGTAACGCTTTTTGAGGCTGTGCAAATTTTGGTTAGTAATCGGGTACGGCCGTATAACACTATCGAATTCCATTTCTATTCGGCTGAAGAGGTCGGCATTAGAGGATCTTTGGAAGTGTATGCAGAATATCTCGGAAAAGGTAGGAGTGTTGTTGGCCATTTACAGCAGGATATGACCGGCTACACAGCACGAAGCTTGCAAAATGGAGGTTTAGAGCATTTTGGAGTAGTCCAGGACTACAAATCCTCCCTCCTCATGGCATTTGTGAAAGATCTCATCGATGAGTACTGTGACATCGGGTATCTCGAGACCAATTGCAATAGACTATGCTCAGACCACTCCTCAGCTCTCCTGAATGGCGTTCCAGCAGTGTATGTTTTGGAGTCCAAAGTGGAACTGAGCAACCCATACATTCACGGAAATCGCGACACTGTGGAACTGGTCGACGTCAACCATATGATCGAGCACGTCAAACTGGTACTTGGGTTTATAATTGAGCTTGGATCCACGAGTCTCGAAGCAATCCCCGGGCTTCAAGGCAGTGCATTCGAAACCATTGAGTTTTCAGTCGCCGATTTCGTTATTTTGAGCGCCACCGATCAACCAGGAAAGATGATTTCTATCTGTCTCTTAACTTCAGTGTGGGTGGCAGCTCTAAGTATAGTGATTGAACAACTAATGAGGAGAAGTGTGATAGCTTTTTTGATTGCAATGACAAAAAAGCATGGTTGCTGAATCGTCGGGTGTGGCAAAAAAAAAAGAATTTTGCCGTTCCACCGATCATTTCGAAGTTTTTCATACCCCACATAATACTGTTTCCAGAATTCGCCGGCCGCCTCCACAAATAATTAACCGGGGAATGATGGGGAAAAGTTGCGGTATATAAAAGGGGAGGGGTCCCCCTAGTGTGAGCATATGTGAATTCATAGAGATACAACTATACAGATTTTATTTGCACACTACATCACAAACATTTTACGACACACACAACCATTACAATGATCACGCAATTCATAAAGAGACACTCATTGTAAGTCTAATCCATGTCCTCTGTTCTCCCACCAAAACAGCAATACTAACATCCCTTCTAGGTCGTTTGGACTACTTGCAGGATTGGCAACTCCCATCGTTGCGTTGCAGCTCTACCTGCCTCGCCACCGTGACCTCATCTACCGTCAGAACGAAGAACGCGTTCTCCGCAATGTTCGTTTGAACTTAGCAAACTTGGATTCGAGGCTGGGCCAGATCGACGATGTGGTTCACCGCAGATGATTCAATTCTACGTTATGACCATTTGATTTTCTTATTAGTACATTTCGCATGATCCAATCAATATATTCTTATTACATTTTCCGCAACTTTCTATGACCCCGCAGCTGAGATAGTAGATAATTTTTATCTCACTTACATACGTCGGCCTTTTGGTTTGCCGAGCTCAAATTCCCTAGTATATGATAACTACTGGAAATGTTGGTCATGCAATAAGCCTGGTTAGCTCAATCGGTAGAGCGTGTGACTCTTAATCACAAGGCTGCGGGTTCAAGCCCCGCATCGGGCTTTTTTTTTGATGATTTTTTTTGCCTTGTTGTGCGAATTTCTAAGTGAAGTTGATTTTGACAGGCAGATAAATGTGAGACATGTAGACGAACCAGACCAATGCTACCAAGACAAGCACCCACTGTCCCGGTCCGCACCCCGGGCAATGTCTAAGTATTCAAACAGACGTCTGCGTTTTCTGCACAAGTCGTACCGAACTACAAACCAAGAACAGATTTCAGGCTTCCGTGGGTTGTCTGGGGCGAGTGAGATACTTTTCGGCTTGTAACAATCAGAACCACCTTGACGGGCAGCGGCTTGCTGCTTCTTCTTATAGAACTCGACTATTTTTTCGCACAAGAAAGCCTGGTTAGCTCAATCGGTAGAGCGTGTGACTCTTAATCACAAGGCTGCGGGTTCAAGCCCCGCATCGGGCTTTTTTTTTGAAGATTTTTTATATATCTCGGCGTTGGTTTCCTATTCGAGTTCCCCACAATTTGCTAGCAGAGCGAAGGAGCTACCGAGACATAAAAGGTGAGCCCCTATGAGCAGTAGAAGGCGATCTGATACGATTAAACAATAAAAACGGTCCGTGAGCAGGATCGAAGTGGAAAAGTATAAATTCAGCATGAGATCTGTTTGTTTGAGTCTTTGAGCTCTGTAGTTCTCATTTCCATCGCCATTCTCCTACACAAAAATGTCTGCCGAATTCAACCTTTCGTCTGCCCAAGCAACCGAGTACGAGCACGAGTACGCTGCTCACAACTACCACCCACTTCCTGTTGTGTTTTCTAAGGCACAAGGTGCAAAGGTGTGGGATCCAGAAGGAAACGAGTACTTGGACTTCTTGTCTGCCTACTCTGCTGTCAACCAAGGACACTGCCACCCAAGAATCATCAATGCCCTGATCGAGCAAGCTCAGAAACTGACTCTGTCCTCCAGAGCTTTCTCTTCCGACATCTTTGGATCTTACGCCAAATACGTGACTGAGTTCTTTGGCTATGAATGTGTGTTGCCAATGAACACCGGTGCCGAGGCTGTTGAGACTGCTTTGAAGTTGGCCAGAAGATGGGGTTACAAGGTGAAGGGAATCCCTGCCAACGAAGCTATTGTCTTGAGTTGCGAGAACAACTTCCACGGAAGAAGTTTGGCCATTGTGAGTATGAGTACCGATCCAGAGGCCAGAGATAATTTCGGACCTTACTTGAACAAAGTCGGACCTGTTATCCCGGGAACAGACAACCAAATCCTCAGATACGGGGAGATCGAGGACGTGAAGCTTGCTTTCAAGAACGCTGGTGACAAAATCGCTGCCATTTTGATCGAGCCAATCCAGGGAGAAGCCGGTATTGTCGTTCCTCCCGCTGACTACTTTCGCCAGGTGAAGCAGCTCTGCAAAGAGTACAACGTCTTGCTTATTGCGGACGAGATCCAGACTGGTATTGCCAGAACCGGAAAGCTGCTTTGCTGGGAGCACTACCTTGCACCAGAAGACAAGCCAGACATGGTTTTGCTTGGTAAGGCTATTTCTGGAGGTGTTTTGCCCGTTTCTGCTGTTCTCTCCTCGAAGGAGGTGATGCACACTTTGGAGCCAGGATCTCACGGCTCCACCTACGGAGGTAACCCTCTTGCTTCCAGAGTGGCCATTGAGGCTTTGGAAGTGGTCAAGGACGAGAAGCTGGTTGAAAGAGCCCAGGAACTGGGTGAGTTCTTGCAACAGAAGCTGCGGGAGTTGCAAGTCGAGTCGCAAGGCATGATCAAAGAGGTGAGGGGTAAGGGATTGCTGTGTGCTGTCGTGATCGATGATACCAAAACCAACGGCAAGAGTGCTTGGGATTTGTGCCTGTTGATGAAGGATCACGGAGTTCTGGCTAAGCCAACCCACGAGCACATTATCAGACTTGCTCCGCCTCTTGTGATTGAGAAGGAGGATTTGCTGAAGGGTGTCGACGGAATCAGACAGGCCTTGAAAGATCTCAAGAACTAAGTGAGAGACAGGACAAGTTTTCGGATCTCAACCTTTCGCTCGTGCAGAAGATCCGTTTTGGAGTCTTCCAATCCCTTTTCTGACTTCATCGTTTGCCATTGGCTACGCACGTTTCTCATTATAATTCTAATAAATAGTATACAAGACGACTTGCTTCGCTCGCCAGTCGTTCGTCTGTGGATAAAAAAAAGGAAACATTCTTGTAAGAGCCGTTTTTGGTCTTTGTTGGCCTCTTTTCTCATCCTTATTGCTGTTCTAACAGCACTTTGAGCAGGAACTCCAGCCCCTCTTTGGCGAAAAGTTGCATGTTTTGCGACCTGTCGTCCAGACGAGTGTCCACTACGCATGAACGGTCACCCGTCGGCCCAGAAATTCCCAGAAAAACAAGTCCTTGTTTTCCCTGGTCCCCCAAGCCAACGTCTGCTGAAGGACCAGCGAACCCAGACTCAGAAAGAACATATGTAGAGCCGAATTCGATCCTCAAGCTGCGTGCCATGCGCAACACAACGGTCTCACTGGGCCCTGTGTAGTCCTGGATCTGTGCCGTGTCCCAGCCAGAGAGTTTGAGTCGCGACTTCAAGCTGTAAACGAGTCTTCCTCCGTCAAAGAACTGAGACGCTCCGGGAAGCGAGATCAAGTACGCGCTAAGAAGACCTCCACAGGCACCCTCACTCACCGAAAGCGTCTGGTTGCGTTCCAGCAGGATGTCTGCAATCTTCTGTACCAGAATTTTGATGTCTGCAGGCGGGAATTCCATGTCGTATTGATTGAGTTGGAGGAAAATATGGAGATAAAAGAGCCATTATATTGTTCTGCAATACACTTGATGAAGCTGTGTTTTTTTTTTTTTTTTTATTTTTTGGAGCCTCGGGAAGTGGTGTAGGGGTGTGTGATTGTAGGTTTTTTTCTTGGTTTTTCGAGCTTGTGGTTCCTTTGTAGTTTTTGTCTATTTATCATTGAGTGGCAAACACTTTGGGTACCTTCCATCAGTTGTGCAATTGCAGCTCCCGATTACTTCAAAAATACACAAAATGGCACCAGCAACACCACTCAAATTCAAGGCCGGCAAGGTGGAATACAACGAGGAAACTAAAGTGTACACGCCGCTACCTACAAAAGGTGAGATCACCATCAAACAGAGCGAAGAGGGAGAAGGATTCTACTCGTTCACGTGGACCCCGCGTGAGACGACAGTGGCTGGCGTGGAACCTGAGGAGCTTTTGGTGGTGGTTGGCGATGTGACGTGGAAAAAAGTCAATTCTTGCAAAACTGGTCGGGTTTATATGCTGACATTTTTGAGTTCTGGAGCTCGGAACCTGTTCTGGATGCAGGACATCAATGACAACGAGGATAATCTGGGTGAGGAGACTGAGAAGGATAAATTGGTGTCTCAAAAGATCAATGAGTTGTTCCAGGAGTTTCCCGAGGACGACTGAGCCCATCGAGCGAAGCGAGACTGAGCAAGGAAGTCAAACAAGTTGAGAAAGTAAGCGAGCAACTCATAAAGCAATCAACGGAACATTAGCAATTTGAGTGGAGGCAGTTGAAACAGTCTCGACTCAGTTGAGATTCTGGTACATTAGATGAGACTTTTTGACTTTGGTCCCCATTTGATGGGCATCTCTCTACTGCGTTGACCATTGATTACATTGCTGGCTCTGGGTTTGCTGGACAAAGATACTGGCGATTGCTGGAAAGAACTTTCAACAAATTTATGCCTTTTTGTGATCATCTTTTTTCGCTTTAATTTTTGTATTTATACATAAACTGGAGTGCTCTGCTCAACATTGTCATTCACCATGAGTGCTTCACCGTTGTATAGCGCGATACCATAATAAACTTCACGTAATCATACGAAGTGCACTTCAAGCTTAGTAATTCATGTTAAATTTGACAGCCCCAATTCACCGCCCCAATTGCCCCAAATTAGAAACGCTAAAATTTCTACAACAAAACAAACACAAAACTACATACTTTTTTTTTGACACTATCTGTGTAGAACGTTTGCACTTTCGGAATCACCTATCAATGTCTGACGCCGCAGGCTCCACTCCACGCAGAAGACCGTTACGGGGCTCTGCACCGGGGAATCTGAGCTACTACAGAGATCCCGATCTTACTAGCGTGAACTGGTCGGAAACGCCGCAGTCTCAGTTTGGGTTTCCTCAGTATGAAACGACGTTCTCTGACGTCTCTACAACCTCTGAGCCTCCTACAAAAAGCTCAGGGACCCACGCGAGTCCCGCTGTGGATACAGAGGGTACTGTGTGTCCGTACGGTTGCTGCAAGACCGAGAGTTCCTCAGAGTACTTCTTCAGAAGAGGTTTTTTGGAGGGCGCATACTCTGATGTGACTGTGAAGGCGTTCGGAACGTCATATCGGTTGCACCGGTTGTTCCTGGACAAAAGCGATTATTTCCGTTCGTTGTTCAAGTGGTCCGAGCAGGAACTGTTGGGAGACCAAGAGGATGAGGAGGAAGAGGAGGTGGAGGAGTTTGGAGATGACTGCGCCACGGATGCGGCGCGGCGGCGGTACCAGCCACACCCCAAAAACACTTACGAACTCGAATTCGATGATCCAAGGATCAATCAATCGAGCTTCGAACTGGCCATTGCACGGCTGTATGGGGCTGTTAACCTGAAAGAGGAGAACAAGGTCCCTTACAGTATGATTGCTGTCGGCCAGTATCTCGCCATCGGCGAGGCCGTTTGCACCGCGACAGAGTACATTGTGCGCCACATGGATATGTCGAACGTTTGCGAAATCATCAAGTTCGCCGTGTCAAACAGCTACGGCTCTGCGAGTGAGCGAATCATTCAAAATGGTAAAGGCATACTGTGTTCGGACGGCTGGGAGGTTGGTGTAGAGAAGTGGGACGAGATTCCTGCTTCTGTGATTGCTGAAGTAGTTGGTGAGGACTACTTCTTCACTCCTAGCGAGTGGGATCGGTGTATATTCATCATCAAACTGGTCGAGAGAAGGCTGGAGGTTCCCGGGCTCGAAACCGAGTCGATCGGGCTGCTCAAGCAGGTTTTGAACGAGAAAATCCACTACTGTCACATGACTCCAGAACAGTTGCAAGAGCTGGAAAGCTACTACGATATCAATGGGAAGCCCTATATTGATCCGCAGGTGCTTCACAAGGCACTGTGGCAGGCTGTGTACTTACAGCGGATGGTTGTGACGTCATCGAGTCCGTGTCTGGCCAACACGGTGACAAACTCGAAGCCCCCATCGTCGGATTCAAGGTGGTTCCGAGTTCCAATCAAAGATGCCACGTTGGCGGGCCTCCCAGCTGAGTTGGATAAACGTATGACGGAGACTCTGAGCTCTTCAGCTCAAGGAGGCAGCATTGAAACTGGAAAAGCCACTCAGGATGAGCTTCCGAGCAAGTCTGAAAGGTTCTATAATTGGACAAATGTGCCTCCATTCCGGTTTTCCATAGCTTTTGCGAACGTTTCGGACCTCTTGACTGATAAAAGGGTCTATGGCAAAACTTTCTGGTACGCTGGGTCATACTGGAATTTGTACTTGCAGAAAAATCGGATTCAGTCGAAAAACACATACCAGATTGGTGCTTATTTGCACCGAGCCAACAGTGGATCGTCCAATCCCTCTTCGAAACATGGTTTGACGAACCCGGACGTGTACATCAACAACATCAACTACCAAACGATGCCCAAAAAGCATCACCAGCAATTCAATTTGAGCAAAAGCGAGGACATTCCTGCTCATACGACGACCGGACTTCATGATGCTGGCGAGAAAGAAAACGTACAAGATGACTCGATTATGAGTCTGACCGAGCTGTCGATCAACGAAGGGTCTGCGGTCTCGTCCGAGAGCGCTCCGCAGCCATTCCGCACTCCTACAAGCGGGAGAACCAGCTCTGGAGCCGTTGCGAGCGACGGGCGATCTTTCCTGACGTATGAGGACCAGAGGAATGTGATTCGGGTTTACTTTATTATTTTTACACCTTCTCGGAGAGAGAAGCCGACGATCACGTCATTTTTATCAGTCCCCAACGATTTCCATAAGTCTCAGAGCTGGGGATGGAAAAGCAATAGCATGTGTGTGTTCAACGAGGATGGAACGTTTCCCCCCGGCCACGATCCGCACTTGAAGTTCATGATTGTGTTGGGGAATGTCTGAGCAAAGCTTCAACAAACGTAGAAGATAGACGCTAGCAAAGTGGGCGAGCGAGCATCGCCAGGTAGGGAAATGGATTCGGATTTTCCCATCGCGGTTTTGATAGCATCGGTGCTGTCTGGGGAACTTTGGCAAGCTTCCTGATCAAATTTGGAAGCTTTCTTGGAACTAAAGTGAACTGAAGTGATTTTTGATCAGTTCTGGTGGGCTCCGACGGGTCCAAGGGGGTGGGGGACTGGGGCACGGATGCTCGTTGAGGAAATTGATGGATCATGTGTACAGTTTCAAGAATAAGTGAAGCTGTTTGAGCTTTCCCAACATACTATACTGAACACATGAGATTTCTCGAGCTCTGGTAAGGACACTTTGCTCAGTTTCTTGAAACTGTGTGGAATCAACTGGACACTTTCCCACTCAACACAGAGCTGATTGTCCCCTGGAATACATGGCGTTTGCGCCCAAATAATTACGAACGAATAAGATGTTACGACCATTTGAATTATTATCACGAGTGTTTAGTCAGTGTGACTGAAACACGTAAAGTTGTCTCATTTCCACTCCACTGACCACTCCAGTTCCGAACCGGCAAGGAACGGAGCGATCTTGATCCCATTCTCAGTGCAGACCTCTGGAACCACAAGCTTCCTCTTCACCAAGTAACACTTCTCCCTTGAGGCCAGTTTCGACTCGTCAATGGTGTAGAAACTGTTGCCAAAAGTAGACACAAAGTCCTTCAACTTGTCCAGCTTTCCGTAGGAATCGAAGATCTGCGCCAGATACGAGATTGCGTAAGGCTGGGTGTACACACCTGCGCAGACTCCGCGGTGAACAGCCTTCTTGTGCAGCTCGTGAGGAGCCGAGTCGGAGCCAAAAATGAAGTAGGGCTTTCCCGAGATGGCTGCCTCAATCAGCGCACGTTTGTCTTGAGGAAGCTTGGCCACAGGCTTGCAGAAGTTGACCGGATTTCCTGCCCAGTCGTCAATTGTGAGAAACAGATGATGAGCAGTGATGGAGGCCACCACCTTCGGGGCCTCGTTGGGCCGCAGATCAGCATTGATCTCGTTGATGGCGTCGACGGCCGCCTTCGTCGTGCAATGCTCGAGCACGATCTTCAGGTTGGGGAAGTCCGAGTGCAACTTGATGAGAGCAGGTAAGAATTCGGGCTCGGCATTGAGAACATGAATGTCCTCGCCCTGCTCGCCCTGTTTCAGAGACACAGAGGGCTTTTCTCCATGCAGATTCAGCACCAACCCGTACTTTTCCATCACCTCAAAAATCGGGTAGAACTGGGAGAAGTCGTTGGGATCCACTCCGGCAGCGGAGTTGGTGGTGACTCCTGCTGGATAGCACTTGATGCCCCTGATTGCGTTGGCTTTGGCGGCCTGCTCAACCAGTTCCGGGGTCAGTTTGTTCGAGAGATAAAACGTCATGAGAAAAGTGGTCTCGGGAGCCAACTTCTGCAAAGCAGACTTGTATCCGGTGACCCTCTCAATGTCTGTGATTGGCGGAACCAAGTTGGGCATCACATAAGCAACAGAAATTCCTCCCTGTTTGACCGTGGGAGTCACCACGTTCATCATCTCATCCTGTCTCAGATGCACGTGATAGTCAGCAGTGTAGCCGAGCTCGATTGTTTGGGCCATGGCGGGTGGTGGTGGTGGTGGAGACTAGGCAGTACCCATGATTGCAAGGTGAGCATGGAATTTGAAGTCTGTTCAACTTTTTTTTGGGGACACTGAAAAATCGGCTGACGTAAGCGCGAGCACGAGCGAGCAAAGTGAGCGTAGCGCAGGGCAGCGAACTGTCTGTAGCAACAGAAGATGACGGGGCTCTTGGACAGGTAGAACAATGCAAGCCACTCATTTGTCCATGTACGCCTTCGTAATGAACATTGCGTCATCTTTCCCGCCGGCATTACCAACTACGCTCATACACTGTCAAACTCATCGCTCGCGCTTTCTGCAGCACAGACGTGATCAGGCACGGAATTTGATGTCGCTCTGATATCTGGCGACTTGCCTTCGTGAAACTCCTTCCATGTCAGAAAACGCTTCCGTGACTCTTGAGTCGGATCTGGGAGGTTGACATAGCTCGCCCAGTGACACTGGCTCCAGCCGCTCCCGTGCAGCAAATGCGCTAGCAATCACAAAGTGAATTGGACTGGTGCAACACAACGGGATTCATGAACCTAGCCACCTGTATGCTCGTTATAGCGGTTATTCGCCTCCCGCCTCTGTCCCGAGTAATCATGCTGTTCGGCACCCGTCCATGGCACCATGTGTTCCCTTGCACAGCCTTGCACAGCCTGTTTGGGCTTTCCAGAATTTACGTAATTTCACGTAAGGCATGTGTCAGCAATATGGTTTTCCGTGATAATTTTTTTTTTTTATCGTCAGATTTATTTCTCTTGAGCCCCCATTACCTCACGTTCTCCCTGCCAACCAGCGTACCCTCTCCATGACAGACATCCTCACTGCGCCAGCGCTTTCCACCGCGCAGGATGAAAGCACTTTTGAGTTTTCCCGAGTTGAAGCGGTCGACTATAGCAAAAAACGGTTCCATTTGGGTCCTGAGATCTACAATAAGGGGAAATCCGATATATCAGAAGACAAGCTTCTAGAGCTCATTTCCGATTACTATAGCATCCCCAAGTTGGTCAGCTTTTTGTCGCAGCGCGAGAACGACTCCAGGCTAGTTTTCAAGAAAATCGCCTTGCAATTTCCCGACACTCTTGTGTGCGATTCCGCCATTGTGCTTCAATTACTACAAAAAGGACTAGAAGATCAGGAAACACCCCCGTCTGATCCGTCATTGGAAGTCGACTTTACGGCTTCTTCTTCCTGCTTGTCCAAACAAGCCGACATCGAGACTGTCAAGCCGTGCACTGGGTCTTGTGGTGGTGATTGCAAGCACAAGAACAGTGAATCAAATAAACAGCAGCAGGTGTGGATCTTGGCAGATACTTCGTATTCCCCATGCTGTATCGACGAAGTGGCGGCAGAGCACGTGGCGGCAGACATCGTGGTGCATTTCGGTGATGCTTGCTTGAACCCGGTCGATAAGTTGCCAGCAGCATACATATTTGGCAAACCGTACTTGGACCTTGGTCACGTGACCGCAAAGTTTACAGAAACTTACCCAGACACAAACCAACGGGTCCTGCTGATGGCCGATACGAGCTACAGCCATCATCTTCCTGTGCTATACGAGCAGCTCAAGCCAAAGTATCCGAATTTGGCCTTTGCCGGGGTCGACTTCAAGCGCCCTGGCGACACTGCCACTATCATCGATCATCAAAGCTATTCAGATGACGTTGCAGCCCCCACTATAGCATCCAGAGTCATATATGGACTTGAGGAAGGCGAGCTCCAAACCCTGACTGATGAAGATCTCGATTCGGACGAGGTTACCCGGAACTACTCGTTGTTCCATATCACGAAACCCGAAGATCCAAGGCTTCTTTTGCTGTCTACCAAGTTCGGGGATCTCACCACTCTGGACCCAGTCAGCCTTGAGACGAGTCAAGGCCCGTTCCCGTCTCTCATGAGACGGTACAAGTCGATGCACATGGCCAGAAGTGCCGCCACTGTGGGGATTTTGGTGAACACTCTGTCTCTTTCGAACACGAAAAAACTGCTCAACAAAGTGGTGAAATGGGTCAGAAATGCGGGGAAGAAACACTACATGTTTGTTGTGGGCAAGCCGAACGTGGCCAAACTGGCCAATTTCGAGAGCATAGACGTGTGGTGTATCATTGGATGTGGCCAGTCGGGGATCATCATTGATTCTTTTGGAGAGTACTACAAGCACATCATCACGCCTTATGAGTTGCAGTTGGCGCTCAACTACGAAGTTTCCTGGACAGGAAAATGGGTGACTGACTTCCAGGAGGTGATGAACCAGGAGGGGTACGAAGATGAGGAGGAGGAGGAAGGAGGGGAAGATTCGAAAACCCCCCAGTTGGAGATCGACAACGACGATGACGACGACTATGCTCCACAGTTCAACCCGGTCACCGGACAGCTACAATCTTCTAGACCGCTTCGGCAGATCAGACACCTGGAAATCGAGCTTGGGTCTTTCCAGAATGGCGAGACTAAAGAGGAGGATTCCGACAAGAAACAGCTGGTGTCTAAGTTTTCCACCACTCTGTCGCTGAAAAACACAGTCAGCACTTCGGCAAGCTATCTCCAGGGCAGAGCGTGGACCGGGCTTGGAAGTGATTTCCAGCAGCAGGAAGAGGATGAGGAGGTGGACTACGACGAAGGTGCTACTGTTGAAGAGGGAAGGTCTGGGATTGCAAGGGGATACGATTATGATAGGGCACAGTGACCAACGAGCGGAGCGAGTTGGTACTGAGAGATTGTCTAGACAGTTGAGGCTGACCACGGAAGTCGGCGGCCATGTCATCCCCCAAACGGCTGTTGGAAGTTGTGAAACGAGTGATCGTCAGTATATGCGGAAGCCCGTCTGTTCTTTGTGTAGGGAACAAGGCTGGATTGTTTGGCTCACTTTGTACTGGTTCTGTGCATCTCGACCAAGATGTATTCCACTAATAAATTTCAATAGGATGGATCCGATGAGATAGCAGACGGGAAGATTGTTGATTTTTGTTCACTCCGTCCGTCTACTTGGGCTTGCAGCCTATGAAAAAGCTGCAAACCTTATGGCGAGTAAACTCTGAGTAGATGCAGTGGCTCCTTCGAGCAGCTGGCGAAGGCTCTCTTTTGCCGAGAGTGGCCGATATCGCATCTCGTCCGATTTTGTGGTGTTCACCAGGAAGGACGCCCCGAGCTAGCTTGGTTATTGACGGACACGTTTCGACCACCCAAAAGCCGCAAATCGCATCCAGTCGCACATTACTGTTCAACCAAGTTGATCCCCAATCTGCCTGAATCCAGACAAACCATCCAAATCTCGTCAGTCTTGCCTATTGTCTCTCCATCCAGCGAGTCCCTTCGACTGCCATCAATTGTGACCATTGGGCAATAACTGAAAGAAGTCATCTGTTGTGTTCCACTTCTCTCTGGTCCCTGGAGCTCTGTGGGGCGCTTCAGAACTGTGCAAGTCGACCACTTCAGCTTCATCTTGGACGATTCAGACCAGATCGGCTCAGGCCATGAATCGTCAACTCCATTAGGGTCTCGGCAGCTATTTGCACCAGATTCATACAAAACCGATTCAACACTGCTCCAAGAAGGAGGCCGGATATCCGCTGTACATCGCTCTCAGTAGTCGTGTTCTGAAAATCCACTGCTCGGAAACATCGCAAACACTTCCAAGTGAAGGACGAAATCACTCACTTTGCTCATTGATCAGTCTTTCTTCTCTCCCTTACCACTCCTCACCGCTCCGCTCACGCTTGTATACTTCTTCGCCTTCTCCATCGCAGTCCCCACGGACGACTTGACAGAGCTCGACATCTCCGTCGTCGGGGCCGTCATCGTGGTGGCTGCAATCGGCTGCGAGTATGCCGGCTTGATCGGGAACGGCGAAACAGAGATGCTGGTGGCGCTTGCGATACTGGCATTGCTGGCATGCGCAGGCTCGGGAGAAACAGAACTCTCGCCTTTTATTGTGTTTATTGCACTCTGGATTGCTCGTATCTCGTCCATCACAATGGAGTCGATATAGGCGAGCCGCAGTTGGCTCACTTGCGACATTCTGGAGCTCATATACTCCAAGCTTTCGCTGAGAAACTTGAGCAGCATGCTCGACTTATCAGATGCTCCGGTCTCTTTATCCGCTATCACTGCTTTCAAAGATTCCTCCAGTTTTGCCAGAGTCTCGAAGATGTCCGAGAGATAGATGCAGCATTCTTGGAACTCCGTTTCCTTGCTCTGAGAGTTCTCGATCAGATCGTCCAAAGCGTCCACTTGCAGGTTCAGGTTCTCGATAATGGCCTGTGGATTCAGCTGTTTCTGGAATATCTTGTTGGCTTGCAACGCCTCGATCTCGCTGAACTCGCGCGACTCTACCTGGCTCAGAGATTCCAGATATGCGTTCAGCTTGATATCCAGCAGCGATTTCGACTCTTTCAACTGCTGATCCACGAGTTTCTGTTTCTGCTTGAGCCTCATGAGCGCTTCTTCGAGATCCGAGATCTCGCCGTTGATCTTGGTCGACTCTTGCAGCAGAGACTTGTAGCTTTTCCCCTCGGTTGTGTTGTTGTTTATCTCGTCAACTTTGTGCACAATCCTCTGCTTCCTCTCTTCAAGCTGCCTGAAATTGTCCAAAACCGAACTTCGGGTGAACCGCTCGGTCACGTACATTTCCCGCATTGCCTGATGGATCTGATTGAGCTGGCCAAACAGGTCGAGCAGCTTCTCGCGAGTGTTGGCCACTTTCCGGCTGCCTTTTCCGAGGTAGTGCTTGTGTTTCATCAGCGTTTTCTGCAGCTTGTTGAGCACAATGATCTCTCTGTTTTTCAGAAAATGTAACGGATCGTCCACAAGCCCGAGAGAGGGGAGTAGCGGAAGCTCTTGCAGTTGGTGGAGTCGTGATCTTGGAGTGCTGACTGTATCTGGCGATGAACTCATGGAGAACTCTGGCCATAGTGACACGGAGGAGTTGTCTATTTGCAAGTGTGGGGGAGATTTGGGAGAAGGGGTGACGGAGGGAGTTGGTTTTTGCGACATTTCCGCTCGGAGCTTGTCTTTGTAGCCTTCTTCGAGAGCAGGGCCCATGTCATAGCTCAGAAAAGGAGGCATATCGGCTTCGATCGGGGGATTTTCCTGGTCTTTTGGCGTCGTGAAAGTGATCAAATCATCTTGAGACTCATTGGAGTGTATTATCGTAGAGAGACGACCTGAGGAGGCCGATGAATCGCCTCCGGTGGCAGAAGCGTCTCCAGAAACGATTCTCGGCGTGTTTTTCCTCTTGGAGAAAGAGGACTCGAATCTGCGATTTGTCGTGTTGGCCGGGTGCATGATGGCGCCGCAACGCTCAGAGGCCTTTCTTTTGCAGAGTCTGTGGGGCGAACTCCGGTGGTTTATCAATTCTGGCGAGAGGGGCCAAGCTTACAACAAGTTCATAGATAAGATAACAAAATGGCTCGAATTTTTTTGAATCGAATTTCGCCATTTGGAAATTTGGGGTAAGCTCTGATTACGTAAGCCCGTGAGTTCAGGTTCATAGGGGAATTTATACAGAGACGGGGACGAGGTGTTGGTGACAAACGAAGCGGGATATGAGCAGCGTGTGATGACAAAGTAGCCCAAAGAGAGAAAAGTGGGGGAGGGGGGTGGGTGGAAGTCCGCCTGTGAGCTGAAGTGCGAAGAGGCAGATCCATTTGTTGCTGCTGGTGAACTTCAGTTCACTGCTTCATGAGGACCAATAGCGCCGACAATTTTGGTTGATAGTGTACCTGATTGAGTTCAAGCAACGACCAAGATCAGTTTGGCAAAGTCCGCCGAGTTCAGGTACTCCGATAGGATGAGATTCGGCAATTACAATCAAGTCAAGGGACTGGATTCAACGCCAAATGATGAAGTCGTCAATCTGCCCAATTCAATTGGTTATGAGCGTGATCACGCAGAGCCAGATACGCCTACCCAATAAGGCTGCACCAATGGCAACGGCAAGTTGTGCATGTCGTGAATCAGTAATTAGCTCCAGGTAAAAATGAGTTTTTTTGACCACTCGGAAAGGCGACAAGTCGTCTACAACCAACGGATTCATCAAGCAAACACATCCCTCGAACTGTTCAGAGATCGACTCAAAAAGGTGAATGTTCTCGCGTGCTTCTGGCCCCTGTCAAACTCACATTCGCCCGTTCTCGGCTCCGACATTCTCGATCAGTTCGACTCGATTCGTCTGCTCTCGTTCGATAAACCTAGCAGATCTAGTATTATATATACACACCAATGACCGAAGTATAGCGAATTAGCCAAAAAAGTAATGCCGAAAGAAACTAGCGCTCAACCAACTCAAATCAGAATAGGCCAGGCAACTGACTTTGCTCGCTGTTCCTCAGATTCTGTCCTCCAAGTCCAGCTTACTGGCCACATCAGTATTCGAGATTGTCTTTTTGAACTCTGCAAAACTCAACCGTCCATCGTTGTCCTCGTCATTCTCCATTATCGTTCTGTCCACAAGCTGTTGTAGTTGCACGTCGGTCAACGAGTTGGCCACCATCATTCGCAGCACCAAGAAAAGCTCTCCGTTCGAGATGTAACCGTCGTTGTCAATGTCGTAAACGCGGAACAGGAATTTGAGCTTATCGTCCACAGATCCACTTGAGAAAATCGAGAGTCCCTCCACAAACTCCTTGAAATCAATATCTCCGCCTCTGTTGGTATCGAAGATATCAATCACTCTTTTTGCCAGGGGATTTTGGCCAATTCCAGGAATCGAAAGAAACTCGTCACGGTCGATGGCACCGGAGTTGTCGGCATCGAGCTTCATGAATCGTTTGGCAAGTCTATCGATCTCATCAGAACCAACTGAGATAGAGTTAGTATGGTCATTTTGCCGAGAAAGTAGCTGATTTACTCACAATTTGTTCCTTCTGAAAGGTCATCAAGCAAGTTCGAAGGTATGTTTCCCATGATGTGGCGGCTGGTGCTAGAGGGCGTTGATAATGGAGAATAGATGATCGTTTGCAAAAGGTTTGAGTTGAGTATGATTTTTTTTTGGAAAAGCAGAAAGCGAGCAATCACAGAAAGGTGTCACGTGATGTAGTCACGTGATGAAGAGCCAAGCCGGTTGCTCTTACAAAGGATGGTGTTGTTTGATTCAATTTGGGAGTACAAGCTCGTAATTGGGAAGAATCCAATCCCATGCGAATAGTTTGTTTTGATAGACTGCAAGCCGATGGGGCGTGAATCTCGTTTTTCAAATAAATGTCACTTTTAAATTTCAACAGCTGGTGCTTTTTGAATTTGCAAAGATACAGGGAATATTCAATCAACTATTGACAAGCCTTATTTGATATTTAGAACTACAATCAAAATTCATACCAGTTTGTCCTTTAATTGAGACGATTTCCGAAACTCTCGGAGGCTTCTGAAGTCATTCAAAGATGTTTAGTGGTTTTTATAAATCTGGTTTTTATAAATTTGGTAAATTCAAAGGAGAAGATGATACGACGAAATCCTCCACAACAGCAGATGGACCACTCAATTCAAAGGCGTGCTGAAAATGAGCTTCCACGTATGTGTAGTAAACCCAAATTTGGCGTGGACGAAATCAGTCTCACTGCTTTTACATCTGCTCCTTTCCACAGTCTGTAGTTTACTGCATTTTTCGCGGAAAATCTGCCCAAAGTTAAGCTATAATGAATGGATGTGTATTAGTGCTAAATCATTCGATATTTAGCGAGTTACATTCATAATGCAAGCTTGAATGAGTCAGGTTTTCGCCAATCACAAACAATCATTCTAGTTCACTTCCTCTTGTAGAACTTCTTTGGTTTACTGATCTTGAACAACTGCGGTCCTCCCTGGGCTGGCAGAGTGCCCGACTTTGACGGTCCCACAGGCAAATTTGGTCTCGGAGGTCCCGAAGGCAGCTTACCTGTATTAGAAGGGACCACTCCAGAAAACGGTTTCTTGGGCTTTTTCGAAGGGATCTGTTCAGTTGTCGGACTCTTCCGTTTTGCCGACTCATCAACGATACTCGAGCGTTTAGGAACAGAAGTTGAGTGTTCATTTTGAGGTTGTGGCTTTGGATTTTGGGGCGCTGACTGAGACTTTTGCGGCAGACTGTTGAAGCTGCCGTTACCTTTGGCCCCTGAATTTGCTCCTGACGAGATAGCTCTATTCGATGGAACCGAATAAGGACCCAGTAACCCTCTCTCTTGAGCATCTTCCACCAAATTGCGCCACGTCTGGTTCACTACGAGCGTTTTCTGAGAACCAATGATCCACAAAGAGCTTCTGGCACGCGTCAGCGCCACGTTCATACGCCGCACATCAGCCACAAATCCAATCGATTGTGGCGAATTTTTCCCGGCCGGCTGTGTCACGTCGCTCGCACGAACACAGGAAAACAAAATCACCTCCTTTTCCTGTCCTTGGAACCCGTCAACCGTGTTGAAGTCTATTTCCTTCGCAATCATTCCACCAAAATGTCTTATAAAGACATCTCGCACACACTTGACCTGCTCTTTGTATGGGGAAATGACTCCAATCTTACCAGGCCAAGCCACGTCTGGGTATCGCGAAAACAGGTCAATCACAATTTGCAACGCCACACGCGCCTCGTGAATGTTGAACAGCGATCGCGTTTGCTCATTCTGCCGGTGAGTCGCGCCTGCCAGGTCGAAGAATCGGTACGGCCCGTACGGAGCACACTGGTGCCACGGCTGCGCGGTGCGCGCGGCCATGCCTGGACCATCCAAAAGCCGCCCGGAGTAAAATTCGCGAGACGGGAATCGCGAAATTTCAGGGTGCATACGATACTGCACGTCAAGCAGGTGAACGGCGTCGCGGCGATTGTTCTGCATACGCACGAAAAGCGACTGCTCATAATTATATGCTGCGGCCCGCTGCGAAAGAACCGTGGGGGGTAATTGATTCGGATCACCCACCATAACGCACTGAGTGCATCCGTACCTCAGCGGGATGATAGCACTCAACTCGATACACTGAGCAGCCTCATCAATAACGACGAGGTCAAAAGTGAACGACATCGAGGCAAGAACGTCGTGCGCCGACCCGGAAAGTGTGGCACACACCACGTTGGCAGAATTGAGGATTTTGAACTGAGCGTTGCGTCGTTCGATTTCACGATTACGGTACGACAAAGCCTGTTGCTCACGAAGTTCGTCCAGACGGCGGCCAAGTTCCTTACGCCGGGTCACAGCGGTCTGTAACTGGAGCTCTAAAGAGGCAATCAGGTTGTCTCGATCACTTACTCCACCCCCCCCACTTCCCCCACTTTCGCTTAGTCCCTCAAATGGATTATCAGCCAATTCGTTCAATCTCTGTCTGACGCGGTCTCTCTCTTCCACACACTTGCGGAATTCCTCTTTGATTCCTTTGTCGTCGACTGCGTTGTTCACAGCAGTCAATTGAGAATCAACCAGCTCTTCCAGCGTCGTCGAGCGAACTTGGGCGTTCACCGCATCGGAACGTCCAAGACGAACAACTTTCGGTTGGAATTCTGCTCCTTGAGCGGTTCGAATACCGTTCATGAGACGTAAAACTAACTCGTCAACAGCAGCATTCGAAGGGGCACAAATGAGCACTTTCTTTTTGGTGAGAGTGGGACTGGGCTGTGCAGAATTTGGTAGGTTAGAGTTTGGTAGGTTAGGGTTAATCTTGAAAACACCCTCATTTTTCGAACCTGTCAAAGCTTCACCGACAACACCCAAAATCGTCTTCGTCTTACCTGTACCTGGGGGACCCTGGATCAAAGAGAATCCACGACGGCCCACCGAACCTGCAATTGCCGCTGCCTGGGAATCGTTCACCTGATAAGCGTCTTTGACTCTGCGAACAACACTTTCGGCTAGCTTGATTGGTGGGGTCGCAACAGCTCCAACAATCTCGTCAGCAAGATCGTAGTACTGCAAACCTTGCAAGGACGAATATTCACGTTCAATGGTCGTCATTTGCAAAACTCTCATTGCGACCAGCTCCGTAGACGGATTCAGAAATGGGACAATCGGCGTCGCTGTGTCGACTCTAATAGTCAGGTCTGAGTAGCCATTACTGTTATTTTTGATCTCCCTCACTTTACCAAGACAGGTATGCTTGATGTTGGCAAGAACCTTTTTGGACGGAACTGCTGATTCCCCAAAACTGGCTAGATTGTCCACAAACATCAAGACAACCAGATCGCTATCACCGACAAGTCGCTTTTCTGAGACGATTTCACGCTTGACAGCGGCGAAAACGTCAAAAAACGTGTCTGTTGCGGCACGTGAACCGACTGTGAGTCTGAAAGGAGTCCCTTCAGCCACTTGTTTAGCACGTTGAATTGCTTGCCAGCACTCCAGGAAAAGTAGAGGACGGAAAGTTTTTTGATAGTCCGTGGCTGATGCAAAAGTATTGGTAATTGCAGAATATTGAAGTCCACTTTTTCCTTCTTGTTGATTACCGGTATTTGGGTACTCACCTTCAACATCGTACCGCCATTTCAGGATTTCCCGATATAACGGGTTCATATCCACGTTCAATCTCAATCTCATCAATTCTTCATTCTTCTTACGTTGTGATGCCGTCGGAGGCTGATTGCCACCTGCGCCACGTGACTGTGGCTGGTGACCGTGGCGCGGTTGTAAAGATTGTAATGCCATTTTACTCCGACGCATCTTTTCAACAACCTGCTCACGCGTGAACAGTGATGAGGCCGAGTCGGAGTCGGAAGAGTCCGATTCTGAGCCAGACTCGTCGCCACGGCGCTTGTTGAAGCCCGCTGGGCGTGGCGGCGCAGGCGCCAGCGAAGACGTGGCAGTGCTTGGACTGTGCGAGCTTTTGGGCTCGTAGCTCTGTTTGCGCTTTTCGGCGAGTTGCAACCTTGCCTGCTCAAGCATCGAGAGCCGTTTGGCTGGTGGCTGAGTTTCTGAGGGGGGCACAAGAAAGCTGTTGAGCGTAGATTGTCGTGAGGATTTTGTGGCGGTGCCAAAGGAATTTTTCGCGAACGTCGGAGTCGGTGATTTTGCGGGGTAATTAGCCACAGATGTACTAGCCACAGGAGCACTAGCCACACTTGAGTTAGCACCTGCAGCGGTGGTGGAGCTGGTGGAGTTGGTGGCGACTATCTGCTCCACCATTCCCGCATCAATCTCCCTGACTCTCATCAAGATCTCTCCCCTCTGCTCCTCGCTCAGACGATTATTGAATTTCCTAGCTCTCACACACAGCTTTGCCAGCACCGCCACACTCTCACCAGTCACAGCAACATTCATCTCTTTAGCCAGATCGAGCACTCCCACCGTCAACTGAACGCACAAGTACAACAATGCAGTATCACTGAGCTTCAGCCAGTTGATACTCTTGTCAAAAGTGTTCAAAACAGGCTGAATGAGCGCAGTCTCCACTTTCTCAGTTTGCTCTTTGGTCAGACCTTCAAACGACACACACGACACGAGCATCTTGTAACCTCCCAAAAGCATGTGTGAAAGCTCCAGGACATCACGTGTGAACTCCAGTAAGTCTTTTGATAGTCTCGCTGTGAGCTCTTTATTGGAAGCATGACTGGCTTTCACGCGCTCGTAGTCACGTGACCATTCAAAGATGCTTACGTACACCATGCGCAAAAAGCTCCAACATTCTCCCCAAAATGCCACCACTATTCTACGAGTCTTGTGCGTGATGTCTTTCTGGGAGATGAGACGACCGTTGATAGGGTCGAAGAGCACTTTGATCAGGTCTGTCAACATCCTGACCCCGCGTCTGCCGGCATTGAACTGCGCAAGCTGCGCTAAACCGGCCAATGCGCCACACACGCTCTCTAGAGTCTGCTCGAGCTGCACCGCCACGGCTGCAGTCAGGGCTTCGTAACGCCCATCAACGCCAAAAGCCTCGCTCAAAAGAGCCAGTCCACTGGCATAGACAGACTCCACAGGCGATAAGATACACTTCCAAATCCCGTTGGAGCAAGCTTCATCAGCCAGGACAGTGCGCAAAAAGTCCCGGTCAGAGAACTCAGTTACCCGGCCTAGCACCGCCTCTACACTCGCCACAAGTTGCGAAACGCACTTGTTTTGCTTGTTGCAAGCTGCGACAAGTTGCCTCAGCCGCTCGTCGCTGAAATCACGCGACTCCTTGAACTTCAATTTGAGCAAAGTGATGTCGACTGGGAAAACGAGATTAACGTTTGCCAATGCAAGCAGAACATGACGGGTCGCCACAAGGTCGTTGGCAGGTAATTTTCTTGACAGAAGCCCCCATAGATCGTGACAGAAAGTAGGCACAACGCTGGCATCATATCCTTCCAACAGTCTACCAAACTGAGCCAATAACGCCACGTCGTATAGTAGAGAGGACTGAACCAATGAAAGGGCTTTGGGTTTTGCTTCGGGAATCATAGACGCGTCGATCAGGACTATTGCTTTTTTGTCCACGAGCATTCGCGCGTCGGATTTTGAGTAGATCTCGACTGTCATTTTCGGATCGAGCAACTTCTGATGCAACGTTAGTTCGTCGCACATCAAATCAGCACCAACGCACGCAAGCAGAATTCCGTACCGCGGCGCTCTGAGCTTTTCCATGAGCACATTGTACACTACACAAGCGGCTTGAGTGCGCTTGGAAGGCGCCAGCGAACGGTAGAGAGGAAATATCCAGTTGATGAGATCATCAAAAAATGCGTCGGTCGACGCGGCCACCACGAGCTTTGGGTCGATCAAGCTCTGAGGGTCTCGTTTCGACAGCTGAAGCATGGCTAAGTACTTGGAATAATGCGGGCTGTTGAAGCTGACGTCGAACATGTTGAGATACGTGTGTGGGGCCACCAGTTCCCAGAACTTTGAGCCCAACTTCGCCAGAAACACAGCAAATGCTCGCAAAAGGAGCGGCAAAGGGGCGTCCAAGTACGACATTATCTGGTTGATGAAAACCTTGAGCAAAGGAACCACTTTGAAGTTGACACTTTGCTCATAGCTGGCTGCGGTGGCTGGATAATTGAGGACATCGAGGATGATTTCCGGAGATGATACCCGAAGCAGAGGCACCATGTGAGACCAAAACCGGATGCAGACCTGGGGATTAAACACTGCAGGGTTTTGAATGTTAAAAAGATGTCGAGAATACTCTTCCACGAAAAGGGGGGCCATTGAAGGAAGTTGATGACTATTGGCATTTTCCTGAATAGAGTCATTTTTCTTTTTTGATAGCAAGGAGAGAGCCAATTGGCGTTCGGCGGGATCTCCTTCAAACAACAAGAATACCAATCCGGGGTAAAAGAGAGGATCTTGATGGTGTCCACTGACAATATCGGGCAGCGTCCCCAGATGACGTAAAAAATGAGGTCTGATGTTATTGACCCGTAACAAAGAAGGGCAGACAAGAGCCTCGGTCATTGCAAGTTTTTGGTCGTGTTCGTGCACCAATTTCTCTAGCACAGCCTCAGATTCCCATGAGAAGACACGCTCCATCACGATATTCACCTTTTCAAAGGGCAGTTTCCTCTGTAATAAGAAATCTTCACGAACCTTGTTACGAGCCGCGTGGAAACCTCTAATGCAGTCGCCACAAACGTCTAAAGATCGTCTGGCACGCAGCTTCAAGTGGCGCAAAATGTCCGAATCTTCGAAAGCGATCGAAATGATGAGCATATGGGCGACAATGAGGGCACGCGAAGGATTGTTGAAAAGGTGTTCTGAATCTGGGATACGCTCCAGGTACCCGAAGCACTCGGCAAACACTTGTTGTTGGACAGAGTCGTCATTAGGGTGGGAGTGCGACAAAGTTATTCGGGCAACCAGGTCGGCGGCGGTGGACATTATAGGTAAGGTGAGTGGATTAGGTGGTGAAGAGGGACCAAGTTGAGAGGGTGTGGAAGCTCTGAATCTAAGTTGGCTCCTCCGTATCGGATAGCGATGTATATTGAATTACCGCTTTTTTTGTCCCTTTTTCTGAATTGATGCAACAAAACAAAGTAACGGTGACAGATGTGGCTAGCACAGACGAAACTAGATGGAAAGAGAACAAAAATCAGTGGTTGTGTGCTTGTGGAAGAAGGTAAGGAGGTTGCAATGGATTCAAATCAAACAAGATGGCAACATGAAAAAAAAAATCGCGAAAAAAAGAACGCGAAAAGCAGAAAGCGACGCGTCGGAAAAAAGCATTGGTTTTAGCGACCCCGCGGAAGCAAGCAAAGATGTTGCGGTCATCCAGAGTCGAGTCAGTCTGACGTTTGTTCAACATGCGTTTTTGGCGAACGCACGTAACTCCAATGATTCCAGCCCAAGTTGAATCATGATTTGGATTCGCCAGCAATGGCTGAGCGCAGAGTTATCGTGGTTACATAAGCTTGCGCTCTATGCTGGTGAAGTAGTATTCTCTGCTCGACCAGTTGAAAAAGAAACCGTTGGCTGTCGGGGAATAGCAAAGTGCAGTCGATCAGATACCGTCTACAGCGGAGTCAACCTCCCTGGAGCCAGGGTATCTGGGATCACCATGCGCTTTTCAAAACACTGACATCCCTACACCAGAACGCCAAGGTGCGTGGCTCGACGAATAGCGCGGGCGCTGACGTCAGCATGCCAAATTGGAACGGCTCCCAACTGCACGGTGCGACATACAGCATCCACCTTGCTGAGACGGGTGCCAACAACATCGGAGTGGGCCACACGTCGAAGCATTTGGTATTATCCGGCTACAGCGCACCCGGACCAGGCTTGTAGGAACATCACAGGCACCGGGAGAACGAGTTTGGCATCCCCAGCGTTGCAAAACATCTTTACACCAGAAGGGAAGAAGGGGGGAGGGGGGGGAGAAGGGAACAGAGGGGGGAAAAAGGATTCACCGCGCTTGCCGCCCGTTACAGTTGCAGTGCCCAGTCGGGGCGGCTGCTGTGCAGTCTCCCTGCTCGCTACGCTCGTCGTTTGGCGGGTGGGCCGCCTGGCCCGTCGCGATTGGCCGTTTTGCGCCAAAAACGTTCCCTCCGCTCCCCGCGAAATGACAACTTTACATTTTCCCAGCTCGGGTTTTTTTAGCTCTGGTTTTTTCAAGTGGGCATTTTCTCGCCACTCTTCTTCTTCTTTGTTCGCCAGTCATCCGCTTTGTGCACTCAATTGAACCAGATTCCCCCGAATATCAGCAAAATGAGGTAAGTCGAGCCGCTCTTTGCCGCTGTGTGCTGTTTTCCGGCGCGCCCTGGCCGCCTTCCGCCCGGTTTGCCCCACTAACACCCCCCAGTGGACGATTCGTCAGAGCGTCCAAGTACCGCCACGTGTACGGCCAGGCGTACAAGAAGGAGCTGTGCTACGAGAACCTCAAAGTGACGCTGAACGCGTTCGACAGCAACATCGTCAAGTGCAACGGCCGTTTTATCTCGGTCAACTCGAACGGAATTGGCGCTTTCATCGTCATTCCCGTGGATGAGTGCGGTAAGGCCCCAGACAAGGTGCCGATGTTCCGGGGCCACACGGGCGGCGCCGTTTTGGACACGGACTTTGACCCGTTCGACGAGCGCCGGATCGCGTCTGCCGGCGAGGACGGCAAGATCCTGCTGTGGGAGGTGCCGGAGCAGTACTCGTTCACCCGGGTGGACCCGGACAACATCGTGGACGTGAGCCCCGTGGCCACGCTGGCGGGCCACTCGCGCAAGATCGGCCACGTGCTGTTCCATCCGGTGGCCCAGAACGTGCTGGCCTCGTCGTCGTTCGACTACAGCGTCAAGATCTGGAACCTGGAGACCCGCACATGCGAGGTGACCCTGCAGCACAAGGACCTCGTGACGTCGTTCTCGTTCAACTACAACGGCACGCTCATCGCGACGGCCTCGCGAGACAAGCGGCTCAGGGTGTGGGACGTGCGGTCCGGCGAGCTGCTCTCGGAGGGCCCCGGCCACAGCGGAGCCAAGTCCACGCGCGTCTGCTGGCTCGGCGACACGAACAGGCTGGCCACGACCGGGTTCGACCGGTTCTCAGAGCGGCAACTGGGAATCTGGAACTCGGATAAGCTCGAGGACGGCCCGCTCGGCGGGTTCTACTCGGTGGACTCGTCGTCCGGAGTGCTGATGCCATTCTACGACCCGTCGACCTGCCTGCTCTTTGTGGCCGGCAAGGGTGACGGCAACATCCGGTACTTTGAGTTTGAAAACGACGAGCTCTTCCAGCTCTCGGAGTACCAGTCGACGTCGCCGCAGCGCGGCTTTGCCGTGTGCCCGAAGCGGTACGTCAGCATCAAGGACAACGAGATTGTGCGTGGCTACAAGCTGCAGAACGACAACTCGGTCGAGCCGATCTCATTCATCGTCCCTAGACGCGCGGAGATGTTTCAGGACGACATCTTCCCGGATGCTCCTTCTGCTGTCCCGGCGCTATCTGCTGAGGAGTTTTTCGCCGGCAAGACTGTTGCAGGGCCGCTTCTGTTGAGCATGAGGGACTTGTATGATGGCGTTTCAGCGGAGCCAAAGCCGCCAAAGACGGAGCCAAAGACGGAGCCAAAGACGGAGCCAAAGGAGTCCCCCAAGGAGGTGAAAGAATCGCCAAAGGAGTCACCAAAGGAGGTGAAAGAATTGCCGGTGAAATCATCCATTCTGCCCAAGTCCTCCGAGCCTGCTCTGGCCAACCAGAAGGAGGTGAACTCGCTTTTGGATCGAGTGAACGGTCTCTCGGACGACGACACCCAGGACGTGGACGTGGATGGGGATGATGAAGAGTGGCAGGAGGTGGCCAAGGAGGAGAAGGAGGAGAAGGAGAAAGAGCAAATCGAGGTCAAGGAAGAGCCCAAGGAGGTTCGTGAAGCAGAAGAGCCAATTTCTGAGACGAAAGAGCCAGTTTCCGAGCCAGTTTCCGAGCCAGAAAAGCCAGTTTCTGAGCCAGTTGCTGAGCCAGTTGCCGAGCCGGTTGCCGAGCCGGTCGCTGTGCCGGAAGAGCCAAAATCTGCCTCTGTTTCTGCCCCTGCTCCAGCGTCCACTCCTGCCTCTGCCTCCTCGAAAGTTGCCAATGCGGCCGGCGGACTGAAAGCGACTGTCGACAGGCTCCAGTCGCTGATCCAGTCGCTGGAGAGCTCTGTGGACAAGTTACAACAGGCCAATGAGGCCAAGGACGAGAAGCTTAAGACGCTTGAGGAGAAGATTGATTTGTTGTTGAAGAAGTAGCGGAGAGCGAAGAACGAGGGAGGAGCGAGCGAAGCTAGCTTGGAGTGGGTTGAGTGAAATGGTGAATAGAGTTCCTTCACTGTGGATCGAGCGACTGAGGTAGCCTCAAATAATGCGAGACGTCAGACTCAATTCAGTTCTTTTGATTGGACGACCGTTTTCGCTCGGCAGACTCGACTCTTGCTTGCCTGACCGCATTCTTCTCCTCGTTTACTGTTATTTGACACGGCGAGGTTCCAGATCCGCCGGTTTATTGTTAGTTACACTGTATTGAATTGTACTTTATTGAATTTGAATAAGCGATCTCACAGCGAGCAAGGCGAGTGAGCAACCAGCCACGTGATTTGTTTGGTGTCCTTTGTGCTGTTTGCCAGGTGCCTGTAGGTTTCACAAGGGTTTATTTCGGGAAAGGGCACGTGGTGCCCACCACGTGATGCTAGAATTTGATGTACGAGTTGACTTGATTCAAGTAAGTAATCAAAGGTAAACAAAGCACTCAACTGGGCAGAGATATCATGGACATCTGCACAAGGCCTAAAAAGCGGGTCACTGGATGTCATACACGTGATGTTGATGCTCCCACACTGGCAGACAACTCCTAGCTTCACTGCTATTTACGACTCAGCTGCTTGTTGCTTGATTGATGATGGAACTCCGCAGGTCGTGCCCCGCCCAGCCACTTATGCGGGAGATGCATGAGCCTTCCGCATGGAACGCAACTCCGCTTTTTTCTTTTTGTGGGAGATAATCCGAAACCCGTTGAAGTCGCGCAGTACGGAGAGCGGGATGTAGTTACATGCGGTGGTAGAGCGGTGGAAGCCACCATAGAGATCGTTGATATCACTAATGGACCACCTCAAAGATCGTTGAATTCACTCCCTGAGCCACTCAACCCGCTTCGCGCTCTTTTGGGGCCCCTTCAACCCGTGTTTATCGCCCTTTCCAGGCTCTTTTTCTTTTTCTTTTTCTTTTCTGTCCGTCCTTACTTTTTTTTTACGGAATTCCTTCTTGATCCCTGGCTACAACAAACGGTACTTAAAACGGACGCCAAAAAATACACACATGCGTGTATATAAGGACGGCAAATCCCCCAAAAACTTATTTTGCGCTTGCCTAGTGCACTTGTGTATTCTATCAATTCATCTCACTCAATTGGATCCCCCGAAATGACTAAGGACGCCACCGTTACATCCTTCATTTACCAAAATGACCCAACTCCGCTACCAAAGCCAGCTCCAACTCATCTTCTCCAGCGTAGTGTGATGGATCTCTTCTCGCTCAAAGGCAAAGTCTGCGTGGTGACTGGAGCAGCCAGGGAGAACGGAATTGGTTACGCCGCAGCACAGGCTTATTGTGAGGCTGGGTGCGACGTTCTCGTTATCTGGGACTACTCAGATGCTACGGAAACTGCCCAACAGTTGGCTGCCAAATACGGTACCAAAACCAAAGCTTACAGAGTGAATGTGGCGTCTTCGAAAAACGTGGAGGAAACCGTGGCGCAGGTTGTGGCTGAGTTTGGCACGATCGACGTCTTTGTGGCTAATGCAGGCGTTGCCTGGGAAACTGGCTCTATTCTCGAAGAAATCAATGACGACGACCGTAATTGGCACAGAGTGGTGGACGTGGACCTCAATGGAGTGTATTATTGCGCCAAAAATGTGGGCAAGGTGTTCAAGAAAAACGGTAAAGGTTCCTTGGTGATCACCGCCTCGATGTCTGGACTCATTGTGAATGTCCCTAATTTCCAGATGCCCTACAACGCTGCCAAAGCTGGGTGTATCCATTTGGCCAAGTCGCTGGCTGTGGAGTTTGCACCTTTTGGAGCCAGAGTGAACTGTGTTTGTCCTGGATACATGGATACAGGCCTTTCCGACTTCCTCGATCAGAAAGTGCTGAACGCTTGGGTTCAAATGACCCCAATGGGCAGACAAGGCATTGCCAAAGAGTTGGCAGGAGCCTACTTGTATCTGGCTACGGATGCTAGTAACTTCACGACTGGAGCTTCTTTGGTGTGCGATGGTGGCATGGTTTGTCCTTAAGCGACTCAACGAGCGAAGCGAATTGCGTTTCGCCCCTTTAATCGAGCTGAACCAGTAGAGTTGGAACAAAGTTACAAGATTTCACGAACAATAATACCGTGATCTTCCAGCTTTTTTGATAGATTATCCAGGCTGTGCAGTTCCATTTTTATGACGTATGCAAATTTAATAGAGAGAGTATTGTCAGAGATGGTGCAAATAAGTAAGAAAAGCCGTAGTTCCAGAATGGTGACGCTTGTTCTAACTGTCGGTGGTCAGCCGCCTACGCAAACCACTACAAGCCCACCGCAAGCGAATTCAGGAGCTATGCTGCCAACCCCGAGCTCAAGTTCAAAATTCTTCCCGCTTACGTCAGCGTTTACGAACTTCCCCAGTTCCCCCGTTTTCTGCATGTAATTTTCCACAGAGGGAAATCCAAGAAAAAAACACAAATATCAAAAAAACAATACTCAAAATAACATCTCCTTCTTTCTATCAAATTCAGCAACTCCGTCAATATCAACACTATTGAAACGAAATCTCGCTTGATATAACCGCAATTTCTAACGATACAACACACACTGGCGTTGTTGGCCACCCGCACACCGAAATGAACGGAGTCAAAGACATGTCATGTGACGCCTCCATTTTCAGAGCCAATCCCCTCAAAGACGTCACCGAGCGGCTGATCACACGGCGAGTGGGCAGTTTTGAAGAAGACCGCGATGGGGGTCGGAGGTCTGGGCTGGCAGCATCGATTATGGACAAAATGGCAAGAGTTTTGCGGGATATTCCGCTCATTAAACACTGGATTGGACCTCCTGACGAAGTGACTGCGCAAGTGAACAAGCTCATTGCACAACAGAAAGCCGCCACAAGCTACAACGAGTGGTTTGAGACGAGTGTGAAATTGGACGCGTTGTTGGTGAAGGATACCTGGAAAAATGAGCTGGAATCCTCGCTCTACGACTATCAGCTGGTGCAGAGTAGACTTAAAGAATTGCGAGAAGCTCGGCTTTCTGGAGACTATGCGAGGCTTTTATTTCTCATCAGGACCACGTGGACTCGGAATATGGCCAATATGGACAACATCAACCTGTACAGACACTCTTTTGTTGGTACAAAGACGCTTATCGAGGAGTACATTGAAGAGTGTGAGCGATGCTTGAGCGTGTTTTCCGAAGGCCAGTGTGGCTTGGACGACAACTACGTGCTTGGAATGCTCACACAGACCCGCAAGAACTACGGCAGGGTCGCCATCACGATGAGCGGAGGAAGTTGTTTTGGCTTGCTTGGAATCGGCGTCTTTTCGTCACTTCTGGAGCTCGATTTGCTACCCAAGATAATCTCTGGGTCGAGTTCCGGGTCGATTCTGAGCTCGCTGATCTGTTCCAAAACGACTCCGGAGCTTTTGGAAATTCTGGAGAGTATCACAGAGAACAAATTTGAGGTTTTTGGAAAGGAGGACGAGCCGGAAAGCTTTCTGAGCTGTTTGGGACGGCTTTTGAAGTACGGAACCTGGTTCGACAACAGCCATTTGCGCAAGACCATGCGAGAAATGATTGGAGATGTCACGTTCCGAGGAGCCTATAACCGAACAGGTCGGATCCTGAACATCACTGTTTCTCCCGAGTCTGTTCACGAGCAACCGACTCTTTTGAACTACTTGACCGCACCGAATGTGCTTATTTGGTCTGCTGTCTGTGCCAGCTGCTCACTTCCCGGGATATTTCCTTCCTCTACAATCCTCGAGCGAAGTTTGAAGACTGGGCAAATCCAGGAGTGGTCGAATCCAATGGTGAAGTTCGTGGACGGATCTGTGAACTCAGACTTGCCGATCCGTAGACTCTCGGAGATGTTCAACGTGAACCACGTGATTGCGTGTCAGGTGAACCCGCACGTGGTTCCGTTCTTGAAGATGTCGATCCAATGCGTTGGTGGTGAGATTGAGAACGAGTACAGCGCGAAGCTGAAGCAGTTTCTGAACCAGGCTTGCGGGCTCCTTTCCACCGAGGCCATGCATTATTTGGAGCTTTGCTCGGAACTGGGACTGGCAACGAACTTTTGTACCAAGATGAGACAGATTTTGTCGCAGCCTTATTCTGGAGATATCACGATTCTTCCCGAGATCAGACTGAACGAGATGAACCGGCTCTTGGCGAACCCTACGCCGGAGTTTCTGCTTGACTGTCTTGTGAGGGGAGCCAGGGCCACTTGGCCCAAGATTTCGATCATCAACAACCACTGTTCGCTGGAGTTCTCGATGGACAAGACGATCGGCAAAATCCGGTCCAGGTTGATTTCCAGCGAGCAGAGTTTGTCGAGCCTGCCTGTTTCGCTGATTGAAAACCAGCATCAGCTCGGCACTTTCGGTACGACCGGGCCAAACGGCGCGAGAAATGGGGCCTTTGGGTCTTCACAGGTCAAGAGAAGGCGCTCGCTTCACAGAAGACGGTCCGAATCGCTATCCGGAGCGTCTGTCGCGGCATTCCGCAGCAAAGTGTATGCGAACCGGAGATCCGTGGGATCGTCTACCAACATTACAGGCGTGAACGCTGGACGCCGCGTTCACCGGATGAGGTCGATTCCGACGATTCACATGCCTCTGACCGGCGGCGGCGAGGACCCGGAAACGGCATACTCAATGCCAACGTCTCCCAATGCCAGCGGAAAGACGCCGAGCCAGGGACAGTATCAGAAGCTGTCGCGGTCGAGCTCGGGAGGCTGGCTGAAGATGGACGTTTCGCCGTCTGTTGCTTCGAGGAAGTCTGATTTCAGCAGGGCAAGCCGGGACCCGGGGAAGCCAATGACTGCTCCGAGTAGTTTCCGAGTGGAGGAGGTGGATCCCAAAGAGAGCATTGCTAGCGAGGTGAGCCGAGGAGCCGTTTCAAATGGAGGCAATGGCGAGAGTTTCCCGCACCCCTACGGAGGCGACTGGGCGGGCGAGAATGGTGAGAAGTTTGGGTAAAGATGGAGTGATTGGGCATCAGTTGTTCCGCGAGGGGGGGTAGACGATGGTTAAGGAAAGTCACGTGACCGCCCAGAACGGGCGGATGCGTCGACCGACGCTAGAGTCTCACGTCGATTCGCGACCCCGGATTTTTTTTTGCACCCCCGCTCCTTTTCCCCGGAGTTTGGAGCCACTCCAGTTCCCCGGGATGAGATAAAACGTTTTGCGTGAGCACATGTTGGAGTTTATTCGAATTAACTCGAGTCTCTCAAGTGCCAATCACCAATGTTTTTAGCGGAAAAGCCACGTCTGCTGCAATATGGGCAGCACGATACGGGGAATGAGAACTGCTTTAGGGATAGGTTCGTTTGGCTCTCTAGGGTCGATTCTAGGGAGCACTGTGCGGAAAGAACGAAAGACAGAGCTCATAATCAGACTTGAGAGCTTGTACAAGAGGCAAGTGAACCTGCTGCGTGCGAGCGACCCGCCCTTTGTCGGGTCCGAAATTGGCAGCCACTACAAGAAGCTCGCGAAGTCGTATGAAGAGACCAGCGAGGTGCTGGCGCTGGCGAGCGGGACGTCAGACCACAAGTTCACTGGGTTTGTGAAGGACGAACTGTACAAAAGATCGGAGGAGCTGGTTGAGATCTCGACGGCTTTGACGCCAACAGATATGATTTGGCTCGACCGGCACTATTCCGCGCAGATCCACTCCTTTTTGACCGGCTATCACAGCCAGCGAATCAAGACCACTTTCGAGCTCGCAAACTACATCCATAACGACTCTCTAGTGAAAGACGTCTGTGTCAGGGATTTGGTGGTGAGGTCAGTGAAACACACCGAGAGAATCCTGCATCTGAACGACTATCCCGTTCCTCGGATCAGTGTAGAGGTGAACAGGGCGAGTCTGGTCAGATGTGTCCCGCAGCAGATA
Source organism: Ogataea glucozyma (assembly GCA_003706155.2). Taxonomy (NCBI): domain Eukaryota; kingdom Fungi; phylum Ascomycota; class Pichiomycetes; order Pichiales; family Pichiaceae; genus Ogataea; species Ogataea glucozyma. The sequence goes on from PPKO02000041.1 coordinate 41,116, forward strand.
CAGCACGTTCTCTTTGAAGTTTTGAAGAATTCGATTCTTCCCTCGCTGCACTCAGGAACGCCGATCACGATCACGACAGACACGGACGAGGACCTGGGCACGTGTGCCATCAAGGTTTCGGATCTGGGCGGAGGACTCTCGGAGCAGATCTCGGATAAAATCTGGCATTTCCATTTCACCACTGCCATTGAGCGGGACAAGGATCAGGTGAATGGGTACGGCATGGGGCTCCCACTTTGCAAGCTTCTGACTGAGTTCAACAGAGGAGGTCTGGAAATGGTCAATCAGGCGGGAAGCGGGGTAGATGTCAGGGTGAAGCTGAGAACAACGACCGGGGCGAGTCGCTGGTAGCGGGAGTGGATCGACAGCTGGCCGCCGACTATCTTTATGAGCCTGACGAGCAGCACGCTGCTGGGGTCACGTGCAAAATATTCGGAAAATTGGAGATGACTGCAGCTACTTCGAGCATTCGAGTTGTTTCGGATTTCTGGACAGCCAGCCAAACTCCGCCCTGATGCAGATAACCGTTGCGGCTACCTGCGTCTGCCCGTCGTTACAGCTCCGCTTGTTTTTGGGATATAATATTTATGACTCGCTACAAAATATGTGAGATATGAATGATTCAACGAGGTTTTTTTGAGTAATGACGAGAATGCACTGCCCGGAACGGAGCGTGAAAGATGGTTCTGGGAAAACGAGTCAAAAGAGCAGAGAAATGCCGTGGGACCTTTCGGGAAAGGTGGCTCTCGTAGAACGTGTAGAAGGCTCATGTGAAATTGGGCCCGAAAAGCAGCAGCACGATCGCCGGAGGGACGGTGGGCCAAGCGGTTATCTTGCGGATTGAACTCCTCGCTCGCCTGATGGCGCCGGTCACAGATAGCCCAATCCAACCTTCACCTCCTCCAATTGCTTCATCGCGTCCTCCTCACAAAAGACCTTTCCATGGGAGATGAAGTAGTCATTTCTGATCTCTCTTCCACAGCTCTGACACTTCAGACAGTCTGTATGAAACAAGTCTCCGATTTCGTTCTCCAGACATGCTCCCTCCACTCCGTTCCCGCAGACGTTACAAAGCGATCCATTGATCTCGTGGAAATGGTGCTCGCAGTACGGCTTGTCCTCGTGAACGTAGCATGATTCCCCTTTCAAAAACGCTTTTGAACAGATCGAGCACGAGAAGCATTTGCGATGCCACTGGCCAGTGAGCTGGTGATCTTTCGACCAGATGGACTTCTGTGTCTTGGAGATCTCGATCCCACACTTTCTGCAAGGACCTTCGCCAGGAGGGAACTTTGGCTCTGGCTCAGGAGTTGGAACAGAACTGGCCTGGAATAAAGGAGCAGTCGACGAGAACGCAGAGTCTGCCAAGGAACCAGAGGCAGGTCTCTCTGGCGACTGTTGCAATAGCGAGCTTCTGGTGAGCGAAGAGCTCTGAGAAACAGAGCGACGATGGATCCCGTTGGCACTCAGCGACCCCATTCCGCTTTCCAGGACCCGCGAGTTGGAGCTGCGTTTCTCTGTTCTCAAGGTGGGCGACTTGAGAGTGTTCAGCTTCACTTTCGTGAGTCCGTTGACAAAAGAGTTGCCGTTGGGCGGCTCCTCAACTTCCGTCACCTCCTGGATGGTGGTCATATTGCCTGCGTTTTCGGCAACCTTCTCGGGAGACGGGGTATTGTAGATCTTGAAGTCGTCAGTGTGCATCGTACTGAGTCTCTTGATGTCCTGGCCGTTGTATATCGTCGAGATCTCGCCGCTGCTTCTGGTGACGTTGACAGTGGGGATCTGGAACTCGTAGCCTTCGGTCATGGGAGCTGGAGAAAGCTGTTTTTTCATGGAAAGCAGCTGGTGAAGAGAGGAGTTGGGCTCATCATCCTCGGTCCCGAGATCCTGCTGAGCGGTGTTCAGAGAACGGCCGGAAGGTCCCGGGCTGCTGGCGAATTTGTTATCAAACTCGTCCAGGGACGAGTTCACGTCCTCGTAGACGCTGTCGGTGTCCGAGAACGACGCGTCGCTGACACGCGGACTTCCCGACGAAGCTCGTTGGACGGTTCCGGTGCTGGTGAAGCTCTCGTCTGGGGTCAGGAGCTGGAGGTCGCGTCCTTGCTCGGGCTCTGCTGGGGCCAGATTGATCTCTTTGGTGACGGTGGAGCCCGGATTGAACATCAGAGACGCGTTGGAGTACGGCCTGTTGGACGAAGAGCTCTGTGGAGTGTCCACGGCGGCGGCCTGCGCAGACTTCCTGGCGTTTTCTGCCAGATCGGCAGTCGAGTTGACTCTGCTGGAGCTATTCGAGTCTCCCACGCGGAAATTGACCGCTCCTTTCGAAAGACGCGAGTCCTTCGATGCTGCGTCAAACCAATCCGCGGTCTCCAGGGCCTCTTTGCCCGAGGTTTCTCCCTTGAACTCCCGGATCCGCTGACTCAGCGAGTCTTCCTCGACCTGCGACGACGCGGTTCTCCTGGCCACCACGGAGGGGTCAGACTTGTGTTTGCCGGTGCCCATGAGCTGTGGCGCCGTGAAGTTGCGGCCAGCCCCGAAGTTCGGGGTCGATTGGGTGTGATTTTGCGGGTTTTTCTGGCTTCTCAGCGACGACGACGACTCGGATCCCAGTCTTCTCTCGGGCTTGTACACGTCGAAACCGGCTCTTTCCATGACACTGCGAACTCGTCTGTTGGTGGTCATGGGCGGAAACGGCGAGTGGAACCGGACTTGCGGCGTGGAAGAGCGTAGAAACTCGGGGAGCGTCGACAGGTTCGGAGGCTGCAGATTCTCGTAGCTCATGTTTATAACGGGGACAAAAAAGGGTACAGAAATGGGGGGCGAGGAAAGGGGAGGAAAACTATGGGATAAAGGAACGTGAGGGCTGGTGTCAAATGAATGTGGTGTCCCCTGGAAGTGGCGGTGCCAAAAATGCCGTTTTCAAGCCGGCAGAAGGTGGAGTAAAAGAATTCTTGGTAGGTTTATGGAAAGCGATGGGTTTGTTTATGGAAACAAAACAATTTCTGTTCGAAGCTTGTGATTTTTACCAAAAACCAAAATAAATTTTTCGAGTCGCATGACGCAAACTGGAAGCGTGTTCTGTTAGGGGAATCGACGCAGCTTCGGCGTCGATCGTCCCGAAGAAGGCGCAGCAAGCCGCTCTAAGCCAACGCTGGCGGGCGGGCGCTTGCGGGCGGACGCTACGTGCTCGGCAATTAGATACCCGGCTTCAACCGGGGGGGGCCGCTCTGCGAGGCTGACATTGCTTTGCTCTCTCTGGTCGGGCGTGCTGCTGATCGCACCTCTGTTGGTTCGTCGTAAAGAGCCATCTTTTGGTACGCTCGCTCCGCCACAAAGTAAGCCACTCTGCACAAACTGGAAGAGAAATTTTGTTGCTTAGTCGCGGATTACGTAAGCGGTGTGTAAAGCTCGGGCAAGTCCACTCGGGCAAGTCCACTCGGGCAAGCTCACAGATCAAATCGTTTGGACCATTTGGTCATTCTATTATACAACCTATCCATGGTTTTTCGTGGTACACATGTAGACGAGCGACTCCAACGCAGTAACAATCAGTAACAAGAGACATTGGCGCACTAACCAGTCAATTCAGCATCTTGAGTCACTATGATTGGGAAAAGTAACTGAGGATTTTACTCCCCGTTTGCCGCTTGCGCTTGCTTGTATGTTTGTTTGCCAGTCGCTCGCTCTTCACTCCAATAACCTCGTTCTAGCCCCGTCGCTGCCACTGTCGTCCACAGTCTCGCTCTGCCGCTGCTCGCCGTCTTCAAGGTCGATCTCCAGCTCATAAACCTCGGCCAGTCTCGCCTGCACCTTCCGATACAAGATCAGCGTCACTGCCGAAACAGATCCGGCAGCGAGAATAATGCTGATCAAGTCCACCACTTTACTGTGGGAGCTGCGTCCTTCTTCCCCCATATTGCGGAGCTGCTGGCCCACAAACAGATGTAGAAACAGTTTCGGCGACGTCACCACCGAAGCAAGCACAAACGTGTGCAGTTTGAGGCCAGGAACAGCAGCCAACGCTCCATTCGACAGAGAGTACGGCAGCGGACATATCCGGAGCAGACTCAGCACAGCCAGGTTTTGGCCAAAGCTCGCCGTTTCGTCGTTCAAGGCAGACATAAACACCTGTAGCTTCACGTTTTTCGAGAACAGCCTCTTTGAAGCGTCTTGCAGCCAGTAGCGGAACAGCAGGAACGAGCAGGCCGAGCCTGTCACAGAGGCCAGCATCAGCAAGGGCCATCCGCTGAGCCCGTAGATCATGCCTGTCATCAGGGAGAGGTAGCTGTAGCCGACTAAAGGCGGGAAGCCAACAAAGAAGACCAACACAAACAGCACTATATGGCCCGTGACTCCCCAATTGCGCCACGAGTCGGCCATGCGAGCTGCTGCCTGAACAAGCTCTGAGTAGTGGAGAGTGACGTAGACTTGGACGACCAGTGCGACCAAGACAAGCAGCAAGAGCGCGGCCTTCTTGTACCAGGGCTGTCTCTGGAAGAACCTGAGCCCGTTGTAGGCGAGATCGCGGCCGTAGGAAACGGCAGTGGCCACCAGACCGGTAGAGGCGTGGTCATTGACTGTGGACATGGGCAGTGCAAAGTTGTACGAGTATGAGGCAGTGGGATTTGCTTAGACGGACATATGCGGAGCACACTGACTGAGACCGGACGTGTTTATTTGGTTGGTAGGTTCCAAAGTAGAGGGAGAGGGAGGGGCAGGCGGGCGTGGTTTTCCTATGACTGTCTTCAGTATCAAGATGAACGATTTGGGTCAGAACGCGATGAACTTTTTTTTTTTTCTTCACGCCGATCGACGCGTAAAAAAAGACGCGTCTTTTGTGTGATTTTTTTTGATTTTATTTTCGCGTCTACCACTTTTTTTCTTTACCCCTGAGTGATTTTCTCCGCCTCGATATGCTTAGAAGCCACAATGTGCCTATTTGATTTGAACCAGGCTTTCCCAACTCTTCTTTGAATACCTCCAAGATGGCCCTCCAGATGGCACTTCCCCGTCATTTGGACCCTATGAGGATTTTTCTGAACAGACGGAGACTCGCAGTTGCCGCCGTGGCGCTGCTTTTTGTGTCATACTCCATAATCCTCTGCTACGAGTTCACCTCTTCTCCCGATGATGCGGCCGTCATGCAACGCGCAAGGTCTTCTGTGAGCAGCTATTTTGCCGCCAATAGGGACGCGGAGCTCTATTTCAGCGGGAACGGGCGCAAGGAGCCCTTCGGATCGTCGGATATCCGCAAAATGCTGCAGTCTGAGAGCGATAAGTATCAAGAGAATCGCCAGTTGAAGCTCGAAGAGGACAGAAAAAATAGAAATGTGCGCTACAAACCTCTGGCCGTGGACGGCAGTGCCGACGGGAAGCCAGTGCCCGAGGGAAACGACAACTTCCAGCGGTTTTTCTCGGACTTCTCCGACGTCTTGCTGCAAAATCGGATGCTTTTTGAGCATCCCGAAAGAACGGTCACTTTCAATGGCAAACCCGTCATCTGGGAGACCGTGTTCGAGGAGTATCCATTCAACATCCTGTCTGAAAATGAGCTGCTTGGCCTCATGAAATTCGACGACGAATTCGTCGAGGACTTGACCATCAAACATGCGAACATTGTTCAGTCTCTTCCAGAAACGGAGGTGGACTTCTATAAAGGCGACGGCTACGTCACCATTGGAGGAGGTCTGTACACCTGGTACGCTTACTTGTCGATCTTGGCTCTCCGGAAAACAGGGGCGACCTTGCCAGTGGAGCTCATTTTCCCCAATGATGACGAAATCGAGGAGAGCCTGTGTAAGGATGTTTTCGAGAAGCAGCTCAACACGAAATGTGTGAGGCTTTCCTCGGCGATCGGAAAGCCCACGCTGGACAAGCTCGGACCTCTGAGAGGCTACCAGCTGAAGTCGTTTGCTCTTCTGGCCTCTTCTTTTGAGAACATGATCTATCTGGACTCTGACAGTTTTGCTGTTTCGAACCCCGACCTTTTGCTGCAATCGAGTCTCTACAAACAGTTCAAGATGATCACATGGCCGGACTTCTGGCGCCGCACAACGTCGCCCTTCTTGTACAGAATCCTAGGGATCAAAGTCGGCAACAAGCCCGTGCGGTACTTGAACGATCTCTACACCCCTCCAGCCAAGTTTGTGAAGGAGTCCTCCCTGATAGAGGTGGAAGACACGCTGAACTTCCACGATCGCAAAGGAACACTTCCCGAATGGACGACCGAGTCGGGCCAGTTGGTTTTGAATAAAAAGGAGCACTTCAATTCCCTTCTGCTTTCGCTTTACTACAACTTGGACGGTCCTGCAGGGTACCATCCACTGATGTCGCAAGGAGGGGCTGGAGAAGGTGACAAAGAGACGCTTGCTTTTGCCGCTCATGTTCTCAAGAAACCGTTCTATCAGGTCCACAAGAAGCCTGCAAAGCTGTATGGAACGTTCATCAAAGAGGTCAACTATCTGGTCGACTCGACAATAGTGCAGTACGATCCTGTGACCGACCACGAGATCCTGAAAGAGGCTCTTTTAGAGAACACCAGAAGCATGGAAGCACTTGGAGATGCCTACGTGTACAGCTACCAGCACACATACGGTGATATCTGGTTTGAAGAGCACCGCTCCAAGCCGCTCTTCTACCATATCCACAACCCAAAGATGAACCCGTTCCATTACGTAGCGCTGGATCTGTTCAAAGACCCAAACAACAAGGTCATTCGGAACTATGGTGAGCAGTATCCGAACATCGGGTTCGATATCGAGCTGTGGATCTGGGAGACTGTGGTGGCTAAACTGTGTGACGAGGGACAGAAGGTTGAGTTTGGATGTTTCGAGGGTCAAGACATGGCGCAGATATGCTCGAATGAGCTGGTCACAGAAAGAATCGCGTATCTGAGAAAGAGTGGGAAGGGACCATTGGAGAGTTACGAGGATCGTAGCAAGGAGTCTGCTGTCTTTACAGAGAAGGAGAATGCGTGGTTGGAGAGGGTGATTTATGAGGGAATCAGGAATACGACAATGTATGAGCGTATCAAATGACGAGCAGGGCAATCGCTCGCGAAAAAAGCCATTTCGGAGAAGCATTAATCTTGTTATTGTGTATTTGTATGGGACTTATAGAGATGAATGAACTAGATGAACAATATGAAATGTCTGGGAGGATCGGGTATATCAAGCAGAATAGACTGAGAAACATCTTTTCTGGGCTTCACTCGTCAGTCCAAGTTGCTATGATTTGCAACTCAGTGGGTGATGCGAATTGCGAGCGTTAATTGACTGACTTGAGTTGCATGTCTCGGAAATAAGTGAGAGCGGAGTTCACACGGTCACGCTAAGCCGAGGAAAAGCATCGAAGTGACAAACTACCTACTCTCTGCTTGTCAAAAGTCCAATCACCAGCTATCAGCTACCAGTCGCTTGGTTCGGGGTCGGTCACGTGACCTCGGGCTGTGCAAAATCATTTTTCACCGATTTTCATGCACAGTTGCTTTCGGGCGGTCAGAAACCTTCTCAAGAGTGTGTCAAAGAAACGTCACCTCGGGTATCTTCAGCAGAAGAAACACCAATATAAACGCGTTGCCACAGCTACCTCAAGAGCTCCACAATTGACCGTCTCAGGGTGATAGATCTGCTCTGATTCAACACTTTCAAACACTTTGCTTCGTTTGTGGGGATGGAACCGAATTTGCCACTGATTCTCGCCGAGCTTACCACGCTCGCCCGCCAGGCCGGCGAGATCATGAAGTCCAAGGCCGGAACAGTCGGAGCAGCTGACAAGAAGAACGCAGTCGACCTGGTCACCGAGACCGACAAACAGGTGGAAGCCATAATCAAATCTGCTCTCGAAGCCAAGTTCCCCACATACCGGTTCATTGGCGAGGAATCTTTCGCTGGAGAGTCTATTCCAGATGACCCCTGTTTCATTGTGGACCCCATCGACGGAACAACCAACTTCTTCCACAATTTCCCTTACTTTTGTACGTCTTTGGGGTTCACTGTGAAAGGGAAGCCTGTCGTGGGAGTCGTGTACAACCCAAGTCTGGACCAAATGTTCACAGCCGTAAAAGGACAAGGAGCTTATCTGAACGGCCAAAAGTTGCCTCAGATCACCAATGGCCTGACCCTGCAGAAATCGCTGGTGGCATACGAGTCGGGGTCCGAGAGATCTGGAGTCAACTTTGAGCTGAGAACCGAGCTTCTCAAGAGCTTGCTGGCAGAGTCGGGAGGCTACATTCACGGATTCCGTTCGCTGGGCTCTGCTGCCATGAATTTATGTCATTTAGCAACAGGATCTGTTGATGGCTACTTCGACATCGTGTGCAGCTGGGACGTTTGTGCGTCGTGGGTCATTTTGGAGGAAACTGGTGGGATCATTGTAGACGGAAACGACACAGAAAACGACGAGATCGCTGTTGATAATCGCATCTATCTTGCTGTGAGGGGAGCCCCTGAAGAGGACCAAAAGAAATGGATTCGTCAGTTCCGGTCTTTTCTCAAAGGCCGGTTCACAGCTCCATCATAGCTGGAGCTGTTTGCAAACGTCTAGAGCCATGGTCTTGATTTCGGGGTCTTTCAAACTCCTTAGAAGCCCTGAGATGGTCTGTTTGAGGCCGGCCTCGCTGGCTCTGGCTTTAAGACCCGACCTGTTGGCCAAGTGAGACAAGTTCTGTAGGACGTAAAAACACCTCAACAAAAGTTGTTCATCCTGGCTCTGTTTTTGAATCAGAGCCAGCAATCTTTGCAAGAAGAAATCTGAGTTTCCCAAGGACTCACAAATGACCTCGTAATCGCTGGTGTTGGCAAATATGTTCAAAACTGCTGTCTGCGATTCCAAGTCTTCCAGATCCATCAATTGGACCAAGACTTTGAAGTTTCTGTAATTCTCGTCAGTTTGAGAACTCCAACTGAAAAACTTCTCTGAGCACAGTGGCGTCAGAATGACATTAGAGAGAAGTTCCAACACGGCTCTGCGGACCTGGACATCTGGAGCCAGCATCAGACTGGAGATTGCCGCCCACCCAAGTCGCACAGTCACCTGTTTGGTTTCCTGTTGGTCCAGGGAAGTCAAGTTCACAAGAGCAATAAGACAGTCAAACACATCTGCTGCTCCGATATGGACTTCTTGCAAAGGAAGCGCTGTCTCCTTATGACTACCATTTGTCTGAACGTCGTATTGGGCCACAACTTCGACCAGGAACGGGACCGGAGTGACTGCTTCCGATCTGCCAAACAGCACACTGGGATTTGTTCCTACAAGAATCTTGGCGAGCGTCCGAACGGCAGTCATTCTCGTATCTGGATCTTGCACGGGGCTTTTGGCCTTGATTCCGTCTAATTTGTAGTCAATATTTTGAGACGTGTTCACAAGATATCCCAAAATCACGCTCAAACCGCCCTGCTGAATGACAAGAGGACGGAATTTGGCATTATGAGTGAAGTTGGCCACGACTTGAACTATTTTTTGCTGCCATCCAGAGGAAGTTTGGTGGAGTTTCTGTTTGGTCAAATTCGCCAGCTTGCTGATGAGCTGGTGATCTTGCAACATCGACCCGACGAATGCGAGAATGTCGCCATCATCATCCTTCACCTCCTTGGTTCTCTGTCCGGTCCGAGTATCGATATTGCTAAGGGTCGAGTAGCCCTTGAGCGAGCTGAGGGACTCCTGCTCTGACGTGAGGACTCTGTTGTAGCTGGTGATGTTGGCGAAGACACAGAGCGACCCGTACACGTTTTCAGGGCCCTCTGCTGAGTTGGCGAGCGAGGCTACAAGCTCTTGGATGAGTTTCTTGCTGCTTCTGAGCGCGGATCTCAGAGGAATGTTCAGCGAAAGGAACGCCAGACCCTCGATGGCGACTGCCTTCTGGCCAACCGAGCCCAAGACCGCCTTCTGGAGCGTTCCAAGCAGATTCTCGAGCGACAGCAGGTCCTGGTTGTCCTCGAGCGTTTCCTTCTTGATGTGGCTCCACACCTTGAGCAGAACCAGCACAGCCGTGCTTTTGGCGAGCAAGTTTTGCGGGGAGTCGTCCATTTTGATCGCCCGCAGCATCAGCAGAACGTACTGGTCGGCGATCGGAGCCCGGCACGCTTCGTCGAGGCACGCTGCCGAGAACAGGTGCAGAATGTCGTACATTCGGTCGCGCGAGGTGGCTGGAGTGGCGTTCAGCACCAGCGTGATCTCGTTGGTCAGCTCATTAGTCAGCGCCTGGCTCCCCAGAAACAGTCTCGAGCAGGCTGGCGTGGCCACGGGAAACAACAGGGCCAGAGCGCGGAACAGCCTGTGTCTGTCTGAGGGCCCGTCGACAAGAGTCGCGAGCTCGTCGCCCAGATCGACGAGGCTGTCGTCCAGCCGGGGCTCGCGGGCTCTCAGGCCGGCCACGGCGGCCAGCGCGAGGGTCGCCGTACCACTGTAGCTGAGGAACTGGAGGAGAGTCGGTGCCAGGGGGGCGACGTCGTCTTGTAAGCTGAGCTGCGAAGAGGGATCGTTGATGGCGGTGAGCAGCGCTCGGAGTAGCGTTTTTGCCTCTGAAAGGTCGGGGTCGCGGGCAGACGTGGACGCGGACGCGGACGCCAAGCTTGCCAGCTGGCTTTTGAGGGAAGAGCGCAGGGCCGCGAGGGGGGTCATGGGGGATTCTGGCAGGCGGAACAAGGAAGCGTAGGGGGCTCTTTTGAGAACAAGGGAGATCAAATATTTTTCTGGTACACAAAAAAAAAATGCCACGAAATGTCGCGGTTTTTTAAATATTCTTTGTGGGAATTACAGAAATCGGCTTGGATATTTGGAGAGCAGGTCATTTCCCCCATGAGCACCCACAGATGGCTGACCCGCTCCCGGCAACCCAGATCCCCACCGCGGCAATGGCTGGCTTGGCTGGCCCTGCTGGCCCGGCCGACGCGGCCGGCCCGGCTGGCCTGGCTGAGACGCGCTCCCTCGGCAGCTCCACCGCCTCCTCATCTGACTCTCTGATCGCATCCTCGAAGGACACTCCGCGGTACGGCAGCACGTCCAAGCCCGCTCCAAACGCCCCGATCGCCCCAATCGAGCTCCGGGTGGCGCCGCAGGCCCGCAATGTCATTGTTCTGTGTTCCTGCGTCAACGTGTTCCTCTCCTCGCTCGACTCGACCATGCTGGCAACGCTTCTGGGAGTCATCTCCAGCGACCTGGAGTGTCTGGACAACGTGTCCTGGCTCGGGACGAGCTACCTGCTCTCGTGTGCTGCGTTCCAGCCGCTCTTTGGGAAAATCTCCAACGTGTTTGGCCGCAAGGCCGTGATCGTCTTCTGCAGTGTCCTGTTCGGGCTCGGGTGCCTGCTCTGCGGCCTCTCCACCCGGTTCTGGCCCCTCGTGTGCGGCAGATTCATCACCGGAGTCGGCGGCGGAGGATTCAACTCGATGGCCACCATCGCCGTCTCGGACGTGGTCTCCAAACGCCAGAGAGGCCTCTATCAGGGCTACGTGAACCTGTTCTTCCACACCGGAGCAGCTAGTGGCGGGGTGGTGGCGGGGCTTTTCCAGCGGTACTTGGGCTGGCGCATGGCGTTTCTTTGCCAGGTCCCCGTCTGCATGGTGTGCGGCTTTCTAACCTACTCCTACTTCGAGCTTCCCGAGGGATCGCCGGGCCTCGGGGTCCAGGGCTCCACAGCCTGGAAAAAGCTGAAGAACCTCGACTATCTCGGCTCGTTTCTGGTCGTCTCCTCGCTTCTGGCTCTGCTGTTGGCAGCGTCGCTAGCCGGGAAGGAAGTGGTCCTCACGAGTCCTCTTTTCCAAGGGTTGGTGCTCTACAGTCTCATCGGTCTCGTGAGCTTCTACTTCTACGACCTCACAGTAGCCCCGGAGCCCATCATTCCAGTCCGACTGCTCCACAACAGGACTGTCCTGGCCTCCTCCCTGTGCTGCTGGTTCATCTCAATGAACATGTTTTCCAGCATCTTCTATCTGCCTTTCTACTGGAACTCGGTCAAAAATGTTGGGCCGCTCGAGAGCGGGCTCCGTTTGATCCCTGGGAGTGTCACGAGCGCTGTCTCGTCGGTTCTGGCAGGCTACGTCATCAAAAGAACCTCCAAGTACCGCACGCTGTTGCTTTTCTCGGGCTCTTTGGTGACGATAGGCAGCTTCTGTCTCTTTTTCTCGCACAAACACGACTCGATGCTGCACGACTCGCTTGTGAGCGTTCCACTGAGGTACGGCACCACCAGCGTTATCACGATCATCCTCGTCGCCATGATTGCAGCCGTCAGCATCAAGGAACAGGCGCTGGTCACCTCGATTCAGTACGCATTCAGGTCCACCGGATCCACTCTCGGAGTCTCCTTGTCCTCTACCCTGCTGCAGCTGGCTCTGCGCAAGGCTTTGGACAGGAACTTCGCTGGGCTTGTCGACGTTCCAAAGGAATACCTTCCTCTTCTAGATTCAGTCAAAGCGAGCGCTCTTCTGGATCCGTCATACGCCTTTGACGAAGCTCCCGAGTTATTTAGAAGCGCCATAGTGGGCTCCTACGATACCGCGTGCCACGCTGTGTTCCAGTTTGTTGTTCTCACGGGTCTGTTGTCGTTTGTGTCTCTCTATTTCATCGAAGAGCATGACCTGGCGTGATTTGTATATGTGTACCTGAAAAGAAAAAGTTCAGCCCAAAGTTTCTTATCTGAAAAAATCCTGCTGACGTAATCCGGGGCTGGGTTTTTTTTTCCCGCAGCCGATAAGAGAAATTGAACTTGTATTAGTGAATAAAATTCTCATGGCTCCACCAAACACTTGTTCCTACTAGCCCTTCGACAACACTGCTGGCTATGAACGGGAAAATGGGACAACTGCCACTACCTGGAAAAGCAGGGAGCTTGAGAACCCGTGTTGGGTTCAGCCCACTCTTGGTACTGATCACCCTGTCTGGGTTGCTTGTGTTCCATTTTCGACACTTCATCCTAGACCGCAGTCACCATACAGTCTCGTACAGCCCCAGCTGCCCAATTCAGCCATACCACCGTCCCAGCTCGTACGAAGACAACCTTGCCGTTCTGGACAAAATTATCAATGACGAGGAGTTCAAAAATGGCTCTCTCGCCAAGCTTCAGAGTGCCATCAGAATCAGAACAGAGGTCCACGACGACGCCTCTGTGCTTGTCCAAGACGACCCGGAGTACTGGTCAAAGTTCGACAAGTTTGAGACTTTTCTGAAAGAAACTTTCCAGCTCTTCTACCGCAATGTCGAGCTGGAAAAAGTCAACCATCATGGATTGCTCTATACTTGGAAAGGATCGAACCCAGCCTTGAAACCTCTAGTCTTGATGGCTCATCAGGACACTGTGCCGGTCCCCGAGTCCAGTCTTTCTCAGTGGGAACACGATCCGTTTGGTGCCGAGTTTGATGGCACCTATCTGTGGGGCCGTGGAGTTGCCGACTGTAAAGATCTTCTGGTTGCTCTTTTCGAGGCTGCTGAGGAGCTCATGAAGAGCGGCTTCGAGCCGAGGAGAACTGTGATTTTCTCTTTTGGATTCGACGAAGAGGTTGGAGGCCGTCGCAACAAGAACGCTGACAGGCTGGAAGAGCTGCTCGGTAGGGACTCTGTCTATGCGGTGATTGACGAAGGCGGAGTCAGTCTGACCGAGTTGGAGGGAGTCACCATGGCTATCCCAGGAACAGGTGAGAAGGGCTATATCGATGTCGAGATCAGCCTGGAGACCCCAGGTGGTCATTCCTCGGTTCCTCCGCGCCACACCTCTATCGGTATGATGGGAGAGCTGATTGTGGAGATTGAAAACGATGAATTCCCAACGTACTTCACAGAGAAAAACCCTGCATACTGGCAGTACGTTTGCATGGCAGAGCACTCGGTGGAGATCGACTCGGTTCTCAAAGGCGCCATTCTTTCAGCAAAAGACAGCGAACTGGCAAACAAGAAGGTGAGACAGTACATCGACAAGACTTTGAATAAGGGCTATGCAATCAGAACGACTCAGGCTTTGGACATCATCACCGGTGGTTCCAAGTCCAATGCTCTCCCTGAGTTTGTCGGTCTCACCGTAAACTCCAGAATTGCCATCGAGGAGTCTGTATCAGTTGCCATGGAGAAGTTTGTTGGAAACACCCGAAAGTTTGCCGAGAAGTTTGGCCTCGGATTGTCCTACCAGCTTCCTGACTCTGACCAGGTGGTTGTGATTCCGGCCACTGAGAAAGGCAAGTTTAGTCTCGCCGTGTCTCAGAGCGTTGAAGTGGCTCCTTTGACACCTACAGATGACCCGCACTGGGACATTTTTGCGGGAACAATCAGACATGTTTATGAGGAGGTTGCCATGCCAGGAAAGTACTCTGATCCGATTGTGGTGTCGCCCGGAATCGGCTCTGGAAACACTGATACGAAATACTTCTGGAACCTCACCAAGCACATCTACCGGTACAGACCTGGCGAGATTCCAGGCGTGTTCACGAAAGAGCACGGGGTGAACGAGTATATCAAGTTCAGCTCCCATTTGCAGATTATCGCCTTCTACTACGAGTATATACAGAGTGTGGATGAGGTGGATGACTGAACAGGCAGAGCATCCAAGCTTTGACTTGTTCAGATTCTTCAATGCCGCGATCTAAGCCTGACTCGAAGCTGGTGAAATTAGCTGAAGTGGTGACTGTCAAATCACAATCAATGTGGAGCAGTTCGGTCAAGTTCAATGGGCAACATTTTATGATGGCTACGTTGAAGTACCAAATCAACTCTGATTCGCTGAAGACGGCTGAAACTGGCACTTTTGACTCGCCTAGCCCCAATACCACTTCATCTACTTTGCTCCTCTAGACACGGCCAAGTGGAATTAGCTTGTTGAAATCACACTGTTTAGGTAAATTACTCGATCACACTGTAACTTTTCACTTCTCTAGAGAGCTGCACGACCCTCTCTCGCCTACTCATCACTGTACATATGACCTTTCAGAGTCAAGAGACGCCCTCCGTCCATTCTCACGTTTCTCCCGTCCATGTATGCTCCTCCCTTGGAGCACAAGAACAACACACAGGCAACCATTTCCTCGGCATATCCTGCCCGTCTAGCCGGAACCAGATGAACGTACTTGATGTTGGAGGTCGGGTCGTCGTGGCTCATGGGTGTCATTCTGCTCTCGTATAGTCCTGGCGAGATGGCGTTGACTCGAATGTACTTATCAGCAAACTCGGCAGCCATTATTCTCACCATATGGTCGATCGAGACCTTGGAAAGCTGATACGTGGGGACAAACTGGTTGTTGTGGACGGAGCAAGGAGAAGAAAAGCACAATACACAGCCTCTGCCGTCACCTTTCAGTGCTGCCTCGCCCAGTTTCTTGACCAGCCCCACTGTGAGGAAGTACATGCCGAAAACATTGACGTCAAAGGTGTCCCTGAAGTCCTTCCAAGTGATGGAGTTGGCAGCTTCATGCAGCTTATCCAGCGACTCGCCCGGCTCGAAAGTCACAGCGTTCTGCCTGCGAATCCCAGCACAATTCACCAAGATATCCACCTCCTCGTAGTTGGCGTTGATGTGGTCGACGAGCTTCCTGTTGGAGTCCTCGTCGCCGAGATCGTAGCACAGAGTTGTGATCTCGGCGGTGGAGTTGGTCTCCATTTTGATCTGTCGGCACAGTTTCTCGGTCTCGTCGAGTCTTTCTTGGAAAACGTCGACAATTGCCACGCTCACGTTGTTGGCGACAAATCCCTTGCAAATCATCTGGCCAATGCCAGACCCGCCGCCGGTGACAACGGCCTGTCTGCCAGCGATTTCGTAGAGATTGGGGATTGTGAAGGAAGACATAGTGTGTAGCAGGGTTTGGAGGTGACTGAAGGATCAGATAGGTTCCTGGTTTGAGAGTGTAGAAGATTGTTGTGCTGTAGCGATGGCGAATGAAGCGGTGGTTGTATGTTCGTGATAAGGACTCGCTCGAGCACTCGTTATCGCAGATAAAAATCCCCCAAGCACAGCCCGAAAAGCGCTATCCCAGTGCGCGACAGGATCCGGGGAATTGTCGCGCAGAGGACAATACAAAAACGACGCGACGGCTCCGTCTTGCGGGTCACGTGACCTAGTCCTCGTGCGCAGCAATCTCGAGCTGTGGTCGTGCACCACACGCCAACCTGTGACTTGCGCCCAGCCGCTTGCAGCTACCTAATCAGCTGCACATAGATCGGGGATCAGCGGCGGCGGCAGGTCAGGCTGTCATTTGCAGGTGTTTCCACAGATAAGCGGCAAAGGGGGAGATGCCCGGCGAAGCCGTCTTCTACGAACGAGTCCTTGGCAGTGAACAGCCTACAACCAGCAGGTGAATGGGATTGGTCACTCTGGCAGTTTTGCTGAAAACTGGCGATAATTTTATGTAGCCATCTAGCTCAGGAATACTGTCAGTCGCCATTTGACAGCACACACTGTCCCGAGCGACTTATCGCTCAAAAAACACGGACAATACGCAGTGGAAAATACCGAAAGGGAGCGTCTGCGGCATTCCCTCCTCCTGGAGTCCAGCACCGCGATCGCCGTGGTCCCGTCTGGGTGCCTGCCAGGAGTCCAAAATGGCGTCGTGTCGCTGTCTCGGGACTAAGGTTGACTCGGACGGAAATCCTGCAGCTGAAACTATACAGCTTGTGCCGAAATTATTTCCCTTATCGAACGCTCTCTCGCGTTTTTGTTCCGAGATAGTCGATTTTTGCACAGCCGTGTTTTTGCTGATAAGTGCGATTTAACAATCCTCGAGGCCTCTGAAAAATTCACAGATATCATGCAGGATGCATGCAGCATCCGCAGAAACACAGAGCTGCCAGAGGCCAGAGAAGTCACGTCCCTCGAAAGGTGTACTTATATGGTGATTTCGCCAGAAGTTTGGATTCCCGTCTTTTCCAGAAAAGGTTTACTGATCCAAGCAGATTCGGGCTCAATTCTACAGGATGTCTGATGAGAAAAAGTACCTCGAAGTGGGCGTCAAGTCGTTCGACGACGTTGCCCCGGAGGTGTCCAAGAAAGACGATATCGCCCTCAAGTACGCTCTACAGGCTGAGTACATCGAGCTGGACCCGGAAACCGACAGAAAACTGCTGCGCAAGATCGACAAGTTCATGCTCCCGCTGATGTGCACTCTGTACACTATCCAGTTCATGGACAAGACGTCCAACTCCTTGGCCTCGATCATGGGACTCAGAACAGACCTCAACATGGTTGGCGACATGTACAGCTGGACTGGCACGGTCTTCTACCTTGGATATCTGGTGGCGGTTTTCCCGGCCTCGCGTTTCCTGCAACGGTTCCCTGTGGCCAAGGTGCTGAGTGTGTTTGTCGTCATCTGGGGGGTCATTCTGGCCTGCCACGCCGCCACAAACACTTTTGCTTCGTTCACAGCTCTGCGGACTCTTTTGGGGGTCTTTGAGTCCGGCGTGACTCCGGCGTTTGTCATTGTCACCGGCCAGTGGTACAAGAAGGAGGAGCAGTTCTTCCGCTCGGCCATCTGGTTCTCCTTCAACGGTCTCGGAACCATTCTTGGCTCGGGCATCGCCTACGGACTTGCCATCCACTCCGACTCCTACTCGATGGAATCCTGGAGGATTCTGTTCATCATTATCGGGCTGATGACCATTCTCTGTGGCTTCGCCATCTACCTGCACATCCCAGACAATCCCTCTGAGGCTTGGTTTCTCAACGAGGACGAAAAGCTGCTGGTGGTGCAGCGTATCAAGACCAACGAGCAAGGGTTCGGAAACCAGACTTTCAAGTGGTACCAGGTCAAGGAGGCGTTCATGGACCCGAGAACGTACCTGTACTTTCTCTATGGAGTCGCATCCGACATCCCCAACGGAGGAATCACCAACTTCCAGTCGATTCTGATCTCTTCCGACATGGGCTACTCTGCGCACGAGTCCCTGCTCATGGGCATGCCAAGTGGAGCTGTCGAGGTTGTCTTCTGTCCTCTGTTTGCGTACCTGTCGAGGTTTGTTAAGTCGCGTCTGCTCATGGCCATTCTCGTCACTCTTCTGGTCATCGTCGGCTCGTGTCTGCTGGCTTTCGCCGACCAGTCCGGCGCCAGACTCGCAGGACTGTACATCTTCTCCACGGCCCCAGTTGGCTTCATCTGTGTCCTCTCGTGTATCGCCTCCAACACCGCCGGCCACACCAAGAAAATCGTCGTCAACGCCGTGCTTTTGATTGGCTACTGTGCTGGAAACGCAGCCGGTCCAAAGACCTTCATCGCTTCGCAGGCTCCAGACTACGTCGGCGCCAAGATCGCCATTCTAGTGAACTACTGCTGCTCGATTGTGATCCTCGCAGCCATCATGCTGCTGAACATCTGGGACAACAGGAAGAGGGACGAGCGCATTGCGGCCTTGGGTGACGCCTACGTGAAAGAGGAAAACATCGAGTTCAAGGATCTCACCGACTTCGAGAATCCAGAGTTCAGATACGCCTGGTAGGTACAGACCGGAGGGTTGTTCGCTGGTGCTAGAAACCGGGGAACTTTATGTATTGCAAGTAAGAAATCGAAAATAGCGTTGCGAATTGCTTTGGGTGCACATCTCACACCATCTCGTAAGATGATGCTCCCACGCACGGATCAAGTGGATCAATAGAGATGCATCCAGCCCGCTATTGTAAAGGCCTATTGTTCAATTATCGGGGGAGCCTCGACAATGACGCGGCGGTTGCTGACTTCTCCGACACCAATCGGGCACCTGTTCTCGCTAACATGATTATTCTGGAGTTTGGCTGACTTCGCTAGATAAGCAACTTGAGACCTGTTTGAAGCGCTGACTTTTACCTTGACTACTGATAACGCTGAACCTGTACTCGGTGACTTCTCCAGCTCTTGACATAGCCCTATTTGGGCTGTTCCGAGATTACATCGGCTTGCAAGTGTTCTTGTCTGTAACTTGTTTTGCTGATAAACAACGCCTTGAATCACTCAAGAGTCGCCCTATGTATAATATCCAACTCACATGCTCGCAAGCTCCTCACATTTCCGTTTGAGCCTGCTCGTCATACTCGTATGAGTATCTCAGAAGCTCCTCGCAGGACTTCTCAGCTCTCCCAAAACATCTCTGCACCAGCTCCTCACTTCTTGGCTGCAGAGTGATTCCAAACTTCTTGGGCCAGAAGGTCTGCGCAGCTCTATCTTCGGCATAATCGATATAATGTAAAACAGGCAGTCTGTCTTGGCAGCTCTTCACGTGAAACAGTAGACACGTTCTCGTGAGAACCGAGTACAAAATACGGACCGACAGGTTCACGGCTGTGCACGCACGTGACCCTGCTCCGAAGGTGTAGTGGTACGGGGGAGAGTTGATGTCAGACTCGGCCATGAACCGTTCTGGCAGAAACTCATGCACCGTGGGCCCAAATCGGGTCTCATCGTGATTGGCAGCTTGTGCGTTGAGGATAACAGTCGCGCCTTTTGGTATGGTGATGCCGCTGCTATCTGTGAAGCCAGACATGGTTTTGCGAGCTGGTAGCAGTGGAATCACAGGGTACATTCTAAGCAGTTCACGAACAAAAGAAGATGCAAACGGGCATTTTTGCTCTAATAGAACTTTGTCCCACGCCAACTCCACGTTTCCGTCGTATTGGTGCAAGAGTTCGTTGTATATTCTTTCCTGCCAGATGGAACCAAACTCGGGATTGACCAACTGGGCTAAAATGAGAGCACTAGTCGACCCAACAGTCTCAAATCCTCCCGAGACAAGACCAACGCAGATGCACTTGATGTCGTCCAAATCTAGACGGCCTGTTCCGTTGCTGTTGGCAAAATCGCCAACAATGCTGCTGCGGTCGTGTTTGTGACCGACAGCTGCCTTTGTGAGCTTCTCCAGCCACAAGTCTCTAGTCTTACTTGACTCGACAGCCAGACGTTTTCTGTTGTTTTCGGGAAGAAGTCTGAGGATCGGAATGAAGTCCTGGAGGTTATTGTTGGTAGAACGGAACGAAGAGATGACTCTGACAATTCCCAGGATCTCTGAAAGAAGTGGTGTGGCGGTGCAGTCAAAACGTGTGGCGTAGCTGAGCATCGTAGTGAAATTGAGTGCCAGTCTTTGAGTATATGGGTACGGGAAAACAAATTCTCCTTTTGCTGTGTCCTTGTGCAAATCTCTCAGCAGTGAGTAGGTCTCGATATCGATCAGACCAGCGCGTTCTTGGATGGCCGGAGTCGTCATGTAGCGCTGGACATTGAGTCGTCTCTTGCGACACACCTCATTCCACGGCGACGTGCCGATTGTGAGGCCCTGGGACGTTGAAACAAGCTTGTGGAACGTGTAGAAAACAGGTCTGTCAATGAGACTGGTTTGATTCTTGACAAACCATTCAGTGGCAGCCGCGTATGAGTTGACGAAAACCATACGCTGGTTTCCAAAAAGACACTGGAAGACGGGCATTTCATGCTTCACAGCGAGATCTTGGAGACTCGTGGAATGGTCGTTCCCAAGCTGTTTCAAGTTACCAAACAGCGGAATGGCCCCTGGAAGCTCTGGCAGCCGTGGGATTCTCGGAGACGCGGGCCGGATGGTGTATGCATAGAGGAAGACGAGGAGCAGCAAAAAGCCTACCGCCAGTATGTTTTTGGGGGTCGGGATCGCTAGACCCATTCTGCCAAATACTTCTACCAAGTCACCCATCAGTGGTCCGTGGGCAGAAGAAGTCGCACTCGTCAGACTCCAGAGTTCCTGCGCTCGGCTACCTATTTATATGTGGGCCGGTTTCGAGCTGATAAGCGCGAGCGGCTCAGATCTGGTCGCGATAAATAATCATTTTTGCTGTTCGCGATCGCGACAAAACTCGAAGGAGCTGCGCAAACTGTGCCCGAAAAATTACACAATCGGAGATTGCAACTTGTTGTTGCTATTGTTTGATATCGAGACCCAGTACGCGCTAGCGAGTGGAAGTGACAGCCGGTGGTCTTGTTGAGCCAGTGGTATACGCTCTGTTGGAAATCAGTTGAATTTTGTTGGCTTTCTGGGTCGGTGGGAGTTGCCATACGTTCAATCCAGATCCTCAGTCTCCAAGTGTATCTCATTTGATAACTTGATTTGCCTGCCCCAAATAAGTCCCTTTGAGCTACTGCTCTTTCCGTTTGTGATTCTGTTTCCTAGACATGCTTCCCTCCTGCAATATCTGCAAAAAACGAAAGAAGAAGTGCGACTTCCGACTCCCATGCTGCCAGAACTGCAGTGCTATGGGCACGATATGTGAGTACTACGATGAGGGACTCGGAGCCAACGTGTCGCGCAGGTATCTCAAGGGTCTGGACGAGAGAATCAAGGAGCTGAAAGTAGCCATCCACAAGTACGAACGCACCATCGACCGCCGCAGTGCGCAATTGCTGTCAGACTTCACTCCCGAAGACCTATTCCAAAGTGCCACGGAGGGCTGTTTTGTCGAAGGATCAGGCTCGGGCTCAGATCTCCACTATTTTGGGCCCACTTCCGCAGTCTCGATGGCCCATCTCGTATCCCGGATTTTCGACTTGGAGCTCGGCTCCGTGGATCTTGCTGAACAGACACTCTTGGCAAGCCGACTTTCTCCGGTAAGCGTCTCCTTCGACTTTACCATGATCAACACAGATCATTCCAGACTGCTCATAGAGAATTACCTTTGCAATGTCTACCCGAGATACCCTTTACTGTCCGATAATTTCTTTCATTTTGATCTCATGATCAAGAACTACTCACCGGATGAAAGGCTTTTCGCACTGCTTATACTGCTCATCTCGGCTGCTCATCTCATGCGGAGCAGACTCGACTTTGTCCCTATAAAGACGATGCTGCAGCAAAAAGTGGATGACATGATCCGATCCAAGCTCGCCGACGCAAACGCCGACGCCGACGCGCTGTTGGCTCTTGTTTACTACGCAATCTACGAGTCCTTGGATCCAGAAACTGGCAGCTCAGTCTGGAAAACCCTATCTCTCGCAGTGGCTATTGCCGAGAAACTACGTCTGGCCAACTTCCACAGCTCTGTTCCGCTCCCTGGCCGAGTTTCTGCTCTTGTTCCTCGTACAAACATGCTCAAAGTCCTATTTACGCTCGAGGTGAATGCCTCATTTGTGCTTGGAAGACCCTGTCAATTCGGGCTTACGCGCCACCAAGTTCTTGGACTGTTTGAGCCGGAAGACCAACAGGATCTGTTGGAGCTATTGGATCGAACAGAGCTGTTTGTGGCCGTTCATGGACGGCCCCTGGCTGGAAGGTGTCCAGTAGTGACCGCACTAAGTCTAGTGGCCGAATTCGGCCGACCTTGCGACTTACTCACACTCACAGCCTCACCGCTACTGGCCCACCGATGCGACCAATGTGGCAGTACGGATCTTGATGCACAGATCGAACAGGCTTCCCTGCGGATAGTGCGAAAGTCCCTCGACCAACTCCAATCGTTCGAGCCTGTTTCTTTCTGGATCAGTCTCTCTGCAGCGACCGTTGCCACGCTAAATCTGGTTATTCTGCAAGGTATGCCAGGCAAGGCCTCAAACCGCCCGGACCTTGCACGAGGAATAGCCCAGGGCCGCCAGTTGCTGGCTCATTTCAACCTGCTGTGGCCCGGCTCGGGCCCTCTCAAGGCCTTTGTCGATTTAGCATCAGAAAAAGTTAGCTCTTATCTAGGTGCGCCTTCCTAAAAAGGAAGGCGCGGAACAGCTCCAAACGCGACAACTTCTCGGCGAGCGTCGCGAGAAATTCCCGAGATAAGAAAACTCGGAGAAGTACCAACTGATAAAGGGCAACGCCATGTAGATCTACAATTGACTGGGCTGATCAGCCCATGTAGCTTTTCATAATAAGAGAGGAAAACTCATTTGGAAAAAGCATCTTGACTCCTTTTCCGTTGCTCCCAACAAATCGTTACTGATAGTATTTCACCAACCCAATAATATTCCACATGTGCGAGTGTTGCTCTGCGGCTACCGCAGCTGGCCCGTCCACCCAGCCCGCACCTGTTCCCAAGTCCAAGGCCGAGTATGAGCGTCTGGAACGACTCAGAAGTGTTTCACCGCCTCCTTTCCTTGTCCATACAACTGCTGTTTTCGATCCCATTCAGCTCAAGTTTCTCGAGAACTTGTCGTTCAGAATTGACCCAGTTCTCGGATTGATCACCGAGGTCATTCAAAGGGAGGGTCTCGAAGCAATCATTGGCGAATCAGACGTCGATCTCCGCGGAAAATACGTTTTGCCAGGATTTGTCGACGCTCACACCCATATCTTCCTCCATTCTTACGATGAGGCTGACAATGCCAAGCAGAAGCGGGATGAGAGTTTTGTCGAGCGGGTCATCAGGGCCACCAACCACTGTAGAACTGCACTCATGTGCGGATACACGACTTATCGGGACCTTGGGTCCGAGGGGATGCAGGAGGCAGACGCAAATTTCAGAGATGCCATCAACAGAGGCATAGCCATTGGACCTCGTCTTTTTGTGGCAACCAAAGTGTTAGCATCCGTTACCGGAATCAAAACGCACACCGAGAACACCATTGGGGGCACCAAAATGCCCATTACCAGCGAGGAGTGTGATGGAGAGGTCGAGATCCGCAAAGCTGTTCGGCGAAGACTGGGTCTCGGCTGTGACGTCGTCAAGTTTTTCGCAGACTACCGAAAGAGAATCATGCGATTCCCGCCTGCCACGCCGCACCCGTATCTTTCGTCTGTGATGTTTCCGCCCGAGAATCCCAACCCAGATGTAGTGCTTTACACCCAGCACGAGATGAACGTTCTCTGCGAGGAAGCGAGGAACGCGGAGTGTCCCGTTGCTGCGCACTGCGCAACAAACCGGGCTGTGCAGATGGCTGCGAAGGCGGGAGCCAGTACCATCGAGCACGGATACTGGTGCGACGATGAGACTTTGAACCTCCTGAAGGAAAAAGAATGTATTCTGGTGCCGACTCTGGCCATTTGCGAGAGGCTGTACGGCGATAATTTCAAAAGCATGCTGATAAAAACGTTCAGAGCTTGGGAAATAGGTGTGGTGCAGGCTTGTGGCGGTGACACAGGCACCTTCAACCACGGCGAAAACATCAGAGAAGCCGAGCTGTTCCACGAGGCTGGAATCCCGCTAGAGGACGTGCTCAAAAGTCTCACATACAACGGCTGGTTGGCTTGTGGGGGGCATCGCTGCGGCCGCAGCTTTGGCTGGCTCGGAACAGGCACCGCGGCGGATATAGTGGCTGTGGACGAAGATCCTAGGCGAGACATCAAGGCTCTGAGGAGAGTCGGCTTCGTGATGAAGGATGGTAAGATCTACAAGAACGAGTGACGTTTCGTGGGACTTTACAGAAGAACGCATTGAAATATAGATAAAACGTGACTTTTTGTGCATCGGCAGAAAAGGCAGCTTTTCCGCGCATTTATAGGCAGCAACCAGATTGTAAAAAAAGATACGGATGACAACCTCAGTAGTGAATAGATCACTTGCCCAGCTCATTGAGTCCACTTATTCACAATAATCTATGAGTGTCTCGGCATTTGGTCCGATCATACCATCGATGTAGCCCACGAAGTCCTCCAGTTTCACCATGTCAAGCGTTCCGAGAGGCCCTGTCGTTTCCAAGACCGCCCCACTGTATAGCACACGCATGTACCAGGTGGTATCTGCACCTTCGTAGAGCTCGAAAACGCACTCAGCTCCCATCCCTGGCCATCTGAGGTAGTTTATTTGCAAAAACGCCATGATCGCACTGAGCGAGCCATCGTGAGCCACATTGTGTGAGTACTTGAGAGGCGTAGTCCCCTTGGTCTTCTCGATGAGGCGGTGTTTGAGTTCGTTAAAGTACACTCCGTAATGTGTGGTAGCGTAAAGAGTGGAGTTCTCGTGAGTTCTGTACTGGTAGTTGTACTCAAAATCACCAAGGCGGAAAATCTGATAAGCCTGGGTCTCGTTGATACACTGAGATGGATCTGTGGTACTGCAGGCAAAATCGTAACCGTGACACATTCTAAACGCCGTATTGTCGAAGTAGTGGTCAAATGAGACATTCCAATCGTCGTCATCATCGGTGATGCCGGTGATACTGCCCAACTCCTCGTACAACGGGCGGGCCAAACTCAGATGTAGGTTCCAATCATTGCTGGATGTTATCGCCGATTTGATGTCGTCCGCAAAGTCACAAGAGTATGATGGTTCCAAAGCATCGAAACCATCCATTTCCACCTGAACATCAATGCCAGTCTCGTGCGGAAACATGGCTTTGACCAGAGCCCCTGCGACTTGAGAAGTTATGACATTGTTTGTGACTCTGAACGCAACTGCCGAACTGTCGTATCTCTCTGGGATGAGACCCAAAAGGTCTCCGTATACCGCCCGCAAGTCTTTGCCGTGTTGATACGAGTCTTCCAGGCCTCCATGAGTGATTTGTGGAAACTGACAGGAGCCATTGAACCCATTATCAATGAACTGGAATGGGTTGTTTGGGTTCTGGTAGTTTTTCCAGGAGACTTGTAAAGTATCGCCCATTTCACTTTTGGTCCTGAACTCTGAATAATGGTTGCTCACGGCGTCGTCACACAAGAGAACCAAGTCTTCCTTTGGGTAGCAGTTCGAGGCGTACGGAGTCCGTTTGTGGTGTCGATGGATCACTTCCACAAACCGCAGTGAGTACTTCTGAGGGTCCACCGCCGAGTACCTATCCTGACGGACACGGGGCATGTTGCAAAAGTTGTAGACTCCATAGCTTTCTGGTGCGACGTCAGAACTATTGTAAACACCTCCATTGGTTTCTCTCGAGGTATTGAAGACTTGGGTGAGATCCGAAAAGATACTCTCCACTGGGGGGTAGTGGACTATCTCTGCTCCCGCTGGAAGCAAGAACTGGAAGATCAGAAATAACAGTGACATTTTGGTGCTGAGTCAAGAAAGCCGAAAGCCATACATCTCTCTAGACTGTGTTGTATTTTCAGCATCCTTATATGCCCCGGGGCTGGCTCACGTTAATGGTGTGTATGCGGCTCGAGTAGGGCGCACGTGGAGAGATCTGGGCTGTGCAGCTGCGACTAAAATAAATATACCGAGGCCTAATGAGTGAATTTTGAACTCCGAGATCTTGGTAATAGCGGGGTCACGGTGGTTGTTTGAACTTACTCTAAGAGGCGATTTCGATTATCCACGTGCTACAATGGCGTGTAGCCACCGGAGGCAATTTATGCAATCTTCAACCTGGTCAATTCCGAGAACAAATCAAATCAACACATCATCACGATAGATCTCTATTCCCTATTCCAACCAACCAACGTTCCATAGTTGAAGAGTTCATATGCATTCGTTTTACACATGGCGGACCGGCCAATTGGAAAGGTAAATTGTAGAAAAATGAGACACCATTGAGTTTTGAATTCCCGCAAAACGTGTTTCAAGAGCACCAGTGCTCCATCGCACTACTTGAACAACTTAACTTTTTCCATTTCATCGTATATCTGCACCCCGGTTCGTACTACTTCTCTTCTACTTCTCTCATTATCGCGATGCATAGTTGCTGCTATGTTTTTCTATACAACGACGAACTCTGTCCATTTTTCAGGCCAATACGGACGGCCATATTTGTTACAAAAAGTGCGAAATGCGTTGGCTTGTTGTCGGTGAACCTCAGCAATCGACATGGGCCCAAGTCAGCTGGATCAAGACCAGAGAATGGTGATCCATCTCCATCCTCTAAGTGGGACTGGTTCTGGTTCTGGCTTGTCGTCAACGTCCTTGAACAAGACAGCGAAGTCGATATCCTTCAATGGGATTTGCTTCGTTTTCTTGAACAATTTCCAGAAGACGTAAAGAACAAAGAACACCACCGGCGAGCAGTATGCCGAAAACAGACCAGAAGTGGACCATTGACCCTTGATGAAGATGGTGAAGCCACCGGTGAGAAGCAGGATGACCGACGCGACGAGCGAGATCCATGCTCCAGCTGGTGCCAGCGGGTGAGTCCAAGGAAGTCTGCTTCTTGGGATTCCTTGAGCCTTGAGTCCTCTGTTCATACGGATGTGAACGATCGAGATGAGGATCCACGAGACAAGCGTCGTGGAGGAACTGAGGTTCTGGAACCACTCAAAGACGTTTGCAGCACTGTCGTCAACACTCATGTAGGCCAGCGGCATGAATATGGCAACAAAAATGAGACCCACGTAAGGCAGCTTTCTTTTGGAGGATTTGAGGAAGATTTTGGGGGCTTGTTTCTTGGAAGCGAGCGAGTAAAGAGTTCTGGAACCGGAAACAAGAGCACCGTTGGCTTCAGACCAAGCGGAAGAAAGCACAACAGCGTTGAAAATCGAGGGAAGCACCTTGACGCCGGCTCTTTCGATGGCAACAACGTAAGGCGAATGAGAAGCAGTTCCAGAACTGCTGGCAATCTTGGGGTCGTTGTAAGGCACAATCAGTGTGAGGCAGAAGATAGAAATGATGTAAAGAGAAGTGACTCTGTAGAAGATTCTCTTACAAGCCTTCGGGATGTTTGTTCTCGGGTTTTCGACCTCACCAGAAAGCATAGCCACGTTTTGCACACCTGCGAACGAGTAGACTGCTCCACTGAGACAGGACCAGAAGCCAATGAACTTTCCGATGTTGCCTGTCTCGATGTGCTCGGCAAATGGGCCTGGGTCTCTCCAGTAGTGGAATCCGAGTCTTTCTTGGCCCTTGACGCCACCCAGGTCGAGACACAAACTCATGATGATGATGCCGAAGATGAGCATGATTTTGAGAAGGGCAAAGATGAACTCCATTTCACCATAGAGACGGATTGAGATCATGTTGGTGAGCAGTATCGGGACGATGAGAACGGTGATCCACACTGCAGGACTCAAATCACTCCAGTACTCGATAACTAGAGCAGCAGAAACAAGCGCAGTCGGCATGATTGCCGACCAGACGTTCAGCCAGCCGAACGCGAAACCAACAGCCTTATCGACGAAAATCTCGGAGTGACGAATGGTTGAACCAGTAAGAGGGGCGAGAGTGGCAACTTCAGCAATGGCGAGCTGATTGAGACCAACGATGGCTCCGATGACGATGTAGGCGATGAGAATTCCTGCAGGACCAGTTTTCGCCAGCGAACCGCCACTTCCCAAAAACAGACCGGTACCGAAGACGCCCACCAAGGCAATCATCTGCAGATGTCTTTGGTTGAGACCCCTTCTCAGTTTCTGGTCGTCGAGCTGGAACAACGAGGACGCATCGTCGGGATGGTCTTCGCCTTCACCATCGATTGAGACAACTTCGATGACACCATCCTGCTTGAAGCCGATCGTTGCTTCATCAAAATAGGACTTATCCCTTTTTTCGGAATCTGTCACCTCGATGACAGACTGGTTTTTTTCAGACATTCTGTGTGAGTGAAGCAACTGAAATGGGAATGATACCAATGCTTCAAGCTACCAGAACTTGTAGCAAGTGATTCTTGAAGCCACATCTGCAGATAATCACTTTTGCGAGGGATTCTCGCACTCACTTATATACCGAGAGTCTCAAGACCACGACAGTGGCAGTTGGTTTATGGCTGGCTATCTACAGACGTCCCCGATCGGTATCGCGCGATAAGCTTTGGCTCAAAGTAGTATTTTTCCGCAGATCTCTTGGCTACGGAAATTATTTCATGCACGTATTTTTAGGTGACAAGGGGTAAGTTGATACTCACAGATAAGATAAGGGCCAGAATTATTTCAGAATTCCCGTGATGCCGAGCAAACAATAGCAATGCCACGGTGTTTTGACAGGCGGCGGCGGCGGGGTGAGAATCTGAGGGGGTTTGGTTGGCTGTTTTCAGAAGCTGCTGATCGCCTTGCTCTGCTACAGAGAGCCCCACGGTGCCAGAGGACGCCGCAGACTGGCGTGACATGCCGTGCGGCGTCTTCCCAGTTGCAAGGTGCTTGCTTATCTCTGAAATTGAGGCAGTAATAAGAAATCAGGGAGCATTTTGCGACGCCGGTGGTACATTCTTCGGACTTCTCAGTGTTGCAAGGACTCGGGAATTTCAAGACCGCAAAAAAAGCTGTTTTGATGATCATAACACCGGTGAACGATGATAATTCAAATCACGAACGCCCCTGAAGTTTTTTCGTTTGCTCAATCAGAGTCAAAATATCAAACTCCGTTTTCAGTTGATGGATTTTGACGTCCAAAAAATGACCCAACCAAATGATGCCATGAATCTGCCTGGGCTGTGCAGAGAATTTAAGAACCATACAACCGGAACTTCAGAAATTTGAAACACTTCAAGGCAGTCCTGATACCAAAATGCAATCCCCAAGTTATGTTCCCATATCGCAATCTATTCGGACAGTAAATTCACTTTTGGAAAACAAAAATTTGGCACATTTAGGTGCCAAACCGCCAGACGTTTGATAAGCATGACCGATTTGCACATCATTGGACCAACATACTCTGCCAAAAACCTAACACCAGCAACACCCCCACAACGGGTGTTTCAATCGTTCAAACACGGCTCACTACGCCTGTTCATCCGAGATCGATTTAGCGTGCGGCTGACATGAAGTCCACATTCACATCATGATAATGCCAAGCAAGCCAAGCAAGCCAAGCAAGCCAAGCAAGCCAAGCAAGCCAAGAAAAGAGTACCCGCTAGTTATAGCTTGCCTCGGTAACTCAAACTTCTCAGTCCAGCTAACGGACCGAAAGTGCTTGTCTCAAATGAGCACGTTTATGATTACAAACGAAAACCAATAATTTCAGTAGGTACACATTTTACTTCATTCATTTTGTCGTCTCTTATCAATCACTCGAGTGTCAAGGAGTGAATGGCTGGGCCCAAATCTAGACAAGCAATCGCTGATTTGAGTGTTTGGTTCAAGCAAAGCCATACACCTTGAGCTCGCTCAATCTTTATATTCGTCGCTCTCACCTGCTTCTCTTCTCTTTGCGTGGAAAAACTCATCAAAATCCTCCACATCCTTCCATTCTTCAAACCACTTCTTCTCGAAAATGCCCTCCTCTGGAAGACCTCTGATTGGGAACAACAACGTCAGAATCAGCAAAACAGAGCAAGAACTGGCGTATCCTGTGAAAAAGCTGAAGTAGTACACCTTGGTGGCACCGTCTGGAACATGGTGGGTTCCAGTAGCACCCACAAAACCAACAATGTTTGGAGCGATTCCACACAAGTATGCGATGATGGCTCTGAAGTTGAACCCGGCAGTGTAGAAGTAAACACTGGACTTGTTGGCCACGTACAAATCTTTCAGGACGATGTAACCTTTTCTGAGAATGTAATAGTCGCAGAAATACACGCCTGCGATCGACGATAAGAACACGGCGTACGCAGAGAGGTAAGTGGTGAACTTATTGCTCGTGGTCAGCAGGTTCCAAGGACAGATCGCGAAACCGATGGCAGCACAGATGAAACCTCCACGTCTGATACTGATGTATTTGGGTAGCAACGCCGTCATGTCGGTACCTGCCGACAACGAGTTAGCCGAGATGTTCGTTCCAAGCTGAGCCACAGCAAACCCAAAAGCAATGAGGAACACTCCTCCACGATCTCCGCGGGAATTGCCGTCTAGGAACCGGCCCAAAACGTCCAACGGATCCCAGTACGTTTCGTTGTAAAGGATGGTGCTTGCTGAGGAAACCAGGATACCAATCAAAGAAGTAATTGAGAAAGCAAGCGGGATAGTGAAGAACTGAGACCAGATAGGTGAGCTTTTGCGATGCGACATACGAGAAAAGTCTGGTGCGTTCACAATCAGCGTTGCGAAATTGGCCAGAGAGTTCATCATCGAGTTGACAAAGGCCCACCCAAAAGCAGATCCGCTCACTTTCGAACCCTGGTGAATCACAGGTCCACCTCCATCAGCCTTGACAAGGGTCCACACCAAGAAGGCGATACCTGCGATTGGACACACGATGGCCTTGAGGGTGAACAGATGGCGAACGGTGTGTGGTCTCATGTAGATTGCGGGAAGCTGGAATAGCCAGAAAAGAAAGAAGGAAAGCATTCCAAACGAAGAAATGGTGTTTCCAAGCTTGTTTGGGATCCGAGTATCAAGATCGTTACCGAAAATAGCCCTGAGCATGAGCTCGACACACTGGCCTCCCAAAACGGATTGGACACCAAACCAGATGCAAGCCATCACCACCCTGTTGATGACAGGCCACAAAGACCCCCAAATGCCCCATGAGGAACGGGTGGCCACAGGGAACGCCACGTGATTGTACGCTCCGTAACGGGCAGCCAGGGTGACAAAACAACCACAGAAGGCGTATCCCAACCAGACAGTGATCCAAGTGGCCCACCAAGACAGGCCGGCCTCGACACCGGTAGCGGCAATTTGCCATGTGTTGATGTTGAACGAGTCAGCTATCCAGAACGTGACAAAATTCCACCACCTCCATGTTCTGCGTTTCTCTTCCAATGGCTTCAAGTCATAGTTGTAGAGAAACAATTGTGAAAGCGAGAATCCATCAGTTCCGTCGAGTTCGATCCAATTGAGAAACCTTTTGAAGCCCGTCACGGGACCTTTTTTGTGTTTCTCCACCACGGAGCCATTCTCTGGAGTGCCGGAGTCCACCTGGTAGTGCTGGATTGCTTCGTTTTTCTTCTCGTCGGCCATAGTTGGTGAGAGGATGTTCGATTGTGAGAAAAACAAGGAAGCGTGCGAGACAATAAAGGCAATTCTTTCACTGCACGACGCCAGCTATATAAACAACACCTGAACGAGCCGACCTTATTTTTCTTTTTCGTTTTGCTGTCTATAGCAAGATAGATATATATGAAAAATGTCTGCGTTGCTACCGTCAATTTGACTCTGTTTTTTTTTTTTCAAGGGCCTCGGGCAGATAACAGTGCAGCTTCCTAATTTGGACTTATCGCTGCGCAAGTGTTGTCAATCCTGATTGTTCGGCGCCGTATCAATAGGAAAGCCGCAAGCCTTTCAATACAGTTTCTCGGAAAACAATAGGGCCCGCTTGACGGCGAGCTGTGCTGATGGCGGTGCATGATAGGCAAAATTGCATTTGATGAGCAGCAGTTCAAAGAGGTCTGCTACAGTAAGGTACACCAGATACGGTCTGATGGCTATCAATAGAATGGGCAGCTGTTGGTGTCCCCAAAATGCTCGAAGTTGCCCCGATCCCACACCATGCGAAACACTCTGGCCGGCAACGGCGAAACATGCGATCCGCGTCACCTCGTTTCTTGTTTGTTGTTGGCGAGCTGATTTGGTGGAATCGTCTTCCTTTTTTGGCTGCGCAAATGCCAAGTAATTCGCGGAAATTGCCGAAGAAATTGCGCAACAAGACGGTGTAGGGGTGTCATTGAGCGATCTACAGGTGAACAAGCGTTCAAGCGAACGACAACAAATGTAGCGACTTGGTGACGGTCACTCGGATAACTGTCTGTCTATTGATAGGAGAGAAGAATAATAGAAAGTAGGTCATCCAAAGTCATCGTCACTGGGTTCCGTGATTAACTTTATACTGTGAAATATGTTTGCTCCTGCAGGCAAATACTTCAGCCTGTGCGCTCTGATTATCTCAGCATAGTTCCGTTCATCGAGTTGAATTAATAGAGGATTACGTCACCCAAAGCCTCTTATTACGTCAGCAAAGAGCCACACCCTAACCAAAAAGTCGGAATTCGAGCACCGATTGCCCAGGTCACCGGCTCTGTTGTGGTATTCAACACACAATCTTGGGAACAAAATCAACGCTATGATCAATTGAATGCTTTCATACCTGCTGGAAGTCTTGTTCATTGAATTTTGTTTGCAAGAACCATTCAAATTATACCAATTTTTAATCTTTTTTCCATTTTTCAAACGTTTAATGCTGAATCAACACCCGAAATTGATTTCGTAATGTCATCAACGCAATCGATTTATAACATCAACGTGGAGCTCGTGATTGCTTGCTCGAGGTATTGTATTTGTAGAACTCTAGTTAATTTCGATATCCCGATCACAGTGCATCAAGATTATTAGTCGAGCATGTCAGATCAAAGTATTCAGAATTATATATCGCTAATTTAGTAACTCCATATTAATCAATTTGCGTCATTGGACCCAAGTTCCTCAATAAAACAGACTAGAAGGGCACGAGAAATGCAACCTTACCAACTCACGCAGATATCAATGGTTCAACAGCGCATCAACAGCTTTGGCCACAGCCACCAACTCCTCATCAAAATACTTGCGACCTATCAGCTGGAAGCTGATTGGAGAATGCGCAAACTCGGCAGCACTGTATCCTTCCCACTCAAGACGCTCCAAGTCATTACGCGGGATGTATGTCTCATCCTTGACATCAATCTCAGGATCTTGATTCAAACCGCTAGGGAATGCTAGACCTGGCATGTCCAGAACGTTGCTGAACGTGGAGTACGACCAGTCGTAGATCTTGTGTGGCTTTCCTGCAACATTACAGTAAACAGGCATCAAGATCGCATCCACCCGGTTGTTGACCATGTAATCCGCGTACTTCTGCCGATACTCGTCACGTGACTTCACCAGCATTCTTTCCTCCATTATTGAGATCTGATTGTCGGCACTACCCCAAGAAAATGCCCATTTGGTTAGAGGAGCCAATGGTTCACCAGATTTTGCCAACTCGTCTTTCTGTTGAATGTTACCATCGGCATTATACAGCGTCCTTCCTAACTCGAAGATTTCATTGGCATCAAACGGTTCCAAAGCCACCACTGTAGCTCCTGCAGCTGCCAGTTTATTGGAAACGTACTTCAAACCTCTCTCAATCGGTGGAAGTGGTCTAACAATTCCGTTATCTTCCATAATGGCAATCTTCAAATCGCCAATTTCGGGTGTAGGCAGTTTTCTCCAAGGTAATGGAATGAAGGAGCTATCGTAAGTCGATACGTTTCCCTGGTTGATATACTTATCGAACCACCAGTCCAAATCATCGAGACTGCTACAGATAGGACCACCCACCGATAAGATTCCTTCGAATCCGTAGGAAGCACTGGAGCCACCCATCACAGAGACTCTCTTGCTGCTTGCGCGGAGCGAATAAACCCCACAGAAAGCAGCAGGAATTCTCAGAGAGCCTCCGATGTCTCCACCCATGTTGAAAACTGCCCCTCGCATCGCTGCCAGAACTGCAGCCCCCGAGGAAGAACCCCCCGGAGAAAGCTTCAAATTGTGTGGATTTCTGGTGAGTCCGGTCACGTTGTTGAACGAATCCAGATGCATCATCGTTTGAGGCTGCGTGGTTCTAACAAAAAAAACTGCTCCCAAATTCATCAAAACTCTGGCAGTAACGTTCCATGTGTCTGCCACCTGCCTAATCTTGCTTACATAAGACCCGTGCGAGATCCGATTCTTGAACTTTGTATGCTCTTTGAGCGATATCGGCAGACCGTGAAACGGTCCAACAGTAGTTCCTGTCTTTTTGTAATGGTCATCAAGCTCCTCGGCTCTTTTCAAGCCGTCTTCAACGAAAATATCCATGGCACAGTTGGTGATTTGGTGTGCAATCACTGTTCTTTTAGCAAACGCATGCAACACCTTTACACAGGTGAACTTGCCTCTCGCGATCTTCTCCACTAACTCAACAACAGGTGCATCTGTAATAGCGAACTCCTCAGGCGTGAGAAGCTGTTTGTCATAGATCCATTTGGTTGCATCTGTGTCGCTTTCAAGATCGGGAAGAGCGTCTGCGGCAATTGACCATGGCTTGATGGCTTCCTCAAGATCATCATTGTATTTTTTCACATACGGGAGCCATTCTTTCTCGTACAGCTCTGCGTTCGAGCAATCCGTAGTTCTGTATAGTTCGGAAACGTCCAACGACATGGTCAGTTGTGCACGCCAGGTTTCGTTTCCTGAAATGTTTTTGTCAGACGGCGGGGCGATTCTGTCGCCCTATAAGTTGGTAATCACTCGGTTAACTCTATTTCTTGATCCTCTTATCTGCAATTTCCTAGTTGGGTTGTGCGGCTCCGAGAGGAGATAAGAGCATAGCGGATTTCGGCAGTGTCCCAATCGGGAAGAATACGACGAGCGGGAAGGCTAGGAAAGAACAAGAGGAGCGGAGATGCGTTGTGAGTTTGTTGATTGGAGCGTATGTAGTCAACAGTATAGAGGACTTAGTAGGCAGCTTTGCCTGAGACTACGCTTGGTTACAATTAGGCATTTTCTGAAGAATCCATCACTAAGTCGCACCGGTGATTTGGATTGAGCAAGATTCAACACGCCCCCCTAATAACGACTTGGTAAACCCCGAATGAACAGAGCTGCGGGGTCTTTTTGATGCTGGCTCCGATGTATTCTTCAAGTGACCTGCAGAACCTAAAAATGATGTGCATAATAGACCTGGTCACGTGACAGGGGGTTCAAAAGTTTGCAAAACTCACTCGTCACTGCCTTCAAGTCCTTCAAATCTACCGAGCGTGGCTCGTTCACACTAGCAGGCACCCATAATCGCCGCTGATTAGCATCGTTGTGGCCAATAAGGAAGAAGTGCTGTTCCACATGGCTCCGCGAACATGTACTTCCCCGCATTTTTGGTATAAAAATGGTGAAGTTTTTCTCCAGATTGACATTGAACCTGGTCAGAACTACTCTCAACGAGCCATGTGCGATTGGAAGAGCAAGAACAAAACACTGCAAATACTCAAAGACGCAGAAAAAGGCGGCTATGGTGTTCTGGCGACCGTAGTCTATACATTGGACCAAGTTGTGACCATGATTGAGGCCGCAGAGAAGAAAAACTCTCCTCTCATCATACAGATGTTTCCGTGGGCTGTGACGCAGTACAAGGGAGAATTGACGCGAGCAGCGGCCGAGGCTGCCTGCAGGGCTTCTGTTCCTGTTGCCATCCACCTAGACCACGCACAAGACCCGGAACTGATCAAACAGGCCGCACATCTGCCGTTTGACTCGATCATGGTGGATATGTCTCATTACCAAAAGGAGGAGAACTTGGCCCACACGAAAGAGTTGGTGGCATATTGCAACAGGTTTCACAAAGCCACTGAGGCTGAGCCTGGGAGAATCGAAGGAACCGAAGACGGAGTCTCGGATACGGCCGACTTGAATGGCATTTTGACCACTCCTGAGGAAGCTACAAGGTTTATGGACACAGGCATCGACATTCTAGCACCGGCCATTGGGAATTTCCATGGAGATTATCCAATTTGTGGGCCACAGCTACGCTTTGACATCTTGGAGAAATTAAGGGCGCCCATTGGCGAGCGGGGAGTTTGCATTTGCTTGCATGGGACCAACGACTTCACGGAGGAGTTGTTGTTGCGAAACATTGCTCATGGCGTGAGCAAGATCAACGTGAACAAACTGGTTCTCGACGAGTACCTGGAGTTTTTCAAAACCAATGCCAGCAAGTTGCCCGCAACCGTTCTATACGAGGGAGCCTCAAAGCTGTTATTGAACAAGATGGAGATTTGGATGGACGCGTGCGGATCCTCCGGCAAAGGCAACAAGAAGTGTAGTTAGTTGTCGGGAATGGGACAAAAAAGTGGATTATGTGCGGCCAAAATCAGCGAGAAAACCAGGAAGAAAGCAGGAACAGAGGAGAACAGATTTTTGGGGGATATAATGTTTATAGGTCATCAAAGTCTACGAGAAAACATCCAAATATCATTCTGCTTGAGAAGATGATTCATTTATAATTCTACTTGTAAAAACCAGTCAGTTGGAGACCATGATAAGCACACTTGCAGCTTTAGTAGCCGAACTTGCTCCACTTTGCTTCGATGGCTTGCTTGAGCGCGACGTCGTAGTGCTTGTAGTCACACTTGATGTAGCTCAGCTCCTTCTCGTAAACAGCGGGGAAAATACAGTTGGTGACACACTTTCCGCCTTGACGGGTCTTGATGAGCTCGGATTGACTAACAAATGGAGCCAGAGCAAATGGCTTGACATCTGGGAAGTACAGCTGGTCCTTCACTGGGGTGTGTCTGGTGACGTAAGCCCAGTAGAAGTCTTTGAAGTCGAAGATGTCGACGTCGTCGCTGACCAGGACAATCTCGTGGATGATGGAGCAGGCCTTCTCGTTGAACAGAATGTCTCCAACCTTCTTGGAGAACTCCTGTGGAGTGGTCTTGAGCGCTCTGAGCTTCTTGGAGTCGATTTTCAGAGCCATCACGAGAGCCTGGGCCTCGTAGGGGGTGAAGGCCTCAATCACTGGCAAGTCGTGCTGCTCGCAGATGGCAAGCGTCTCAGCTGCCACGAGACCTCCAATGAAGGTGTGGGTCTCGTCGGTGGCCAAACCTGGGTTCGAGACAGGCATGATGGCATCATCTCTGTAAGTGATGGTTTCGACCTTGTAAGTAGGACATGGGTGACCCTGTCCCTCGAAACAGTAGCCGTGCATCTCTCCGAACGGTCCCTCGAGAGCAGTTTGCTCAAGATTCAAGTGACCTTCGAAGACGATCTCACTGGTGGCGGGAACCTGGAGACCGTTGGTCTCGGTAGGAACGAGGGGCAGAGACTCGCCGAGCAGAGCTCCGATGTACTCGTTTTCGGAGGCTCCGTCGGGAATCGGCATCGAACTCACCAGGATGGCCGCTGGGGGAACACCGAAACACAGAGCATAGGGAATCTGGTTGCCCTTTCCGACAGCAGCCCACTTGTCCGAGATCTGTCTGATATGTTGGGGGTTGATGACGATTCCGGTGAGGTGGTTTTTGTCGGCGATCATGGCTCTGGCAATCGACCAGTTGGTCCAGGAGCCGTCCGGGGTCTGCAAGACAAACATTCCGTAGGTCTGCAGGTACTTGCCACCATCGAATGGGTGCAAGAGTGGGGCTGGCAGGGCGTCCAGGTCGACCTGGTCGCCCTTGAGAATGTTCTGCTTGCAAGGAGCCGTCTTTGGGTCCACAAGGTGTGGAGGAATGAGCTTCTTGCTCTTGGTGTCCACCAAGAACCGAATGATGTCACGCATGTGGGTGTCTGCTGGAAGACCCAAGTGGAGCGCCACTCTGGAGTGGTCGTTCTTGGTGGCCTTGGTGAGTCCGGCCGGACAGCCCAGGACCTGGAACAGGCCGTCGTGGGCTCCCTTGAGGTTGGTGAAGAGAGGCGCAGGCAGCTGTTCCTCGTAAACCTTTCTCATGATGGCTCCGAGCTCGAGGTTCGGGTCAACCTCTTCGGAGATTTCAACGAGATCATTGTTGTTCTTGAGAGCTTGGACAAAGTCTCTGAAGTGAAGGCCAGGATTGAACGACATAACTGGGATGAATGCTGCTCGAAAATAGTTGTATAGCAAGGATAGGGGGAATGGAATTTGTTCAAAGATGTCGCTGGTTGCTTCGGCTTATATATGAAACCACGAATTTCGAGCCTCGTGGCTGCTCGACCCCTTTCTGCATCGGTTCGGCTCTTGCATTACAAGCCGTGCCGGGACAATCGGCCTATAATAAATTTCACATCAACTGGCCGCGAATCTGACACTTTATTTAGGAGTTAATGCAGGAAAAAACGGTCAAAATAAAATTTCCGGCCGGGGAATTAAGGCTCGGCATCTGTTTCCAAGTGGCGCAGCCGTGCGCTGGTCGGTACGGAGAAGCATGAATTTATTGGTACTTAAATGAAGATTTTCCTGTTTCAGCACGATGGTGTGTCCAAAGCGAATCCAAAGCTCGCCAACTAGACATGTTTTACCAGAGACTGGCACGTCAAGTGTCTTGCGTTGGGGCCGGAAGAACAGCGAGACTCGCGAGCTTCGGAAGTTGCGGCAACTCGGTTCCAGTGAGCCTCAATAAAAAGTTTGGCTGCTCACTCAGAAATTTCCAAACCTCATCATACAAGCTGAACACCACTGAGCCCGGTTCTGTCCCCACCACGGAATGGCGGCCTAGCCCTACACAGCCCTGGAGACCCATGCGGTTGGTGATCGCCATCACCGGAGCCACCGGAGTGGCTCTGGGAGTGCGAATGCTCGAGATCCTCAAACAGCTGCGGATCGAGACTCACGTCGTGATCTCCAAATGGGGTGCCGCCACCATGAAGTTCGAGACAGACTACGACATGCAATACATCAAGTCTCTGGCCACCCACACATACTCGTACAAAGACGTGACCGCGCCGATCTCGAGCGGCTCGTTCCAGCATGACGGCATGATCGTTGTCCCTTGCTCCATGAAGACGCTGGCCTCGATCAGAATAGGGTTCACCGAAGAACTCATCACTCGTGCCGCCGACGTGTCCCTCAAAGAGCAGCGCCGTTTGCTGCTCGTAGTGAGAGAAACGCCGCTCTCGTCCATCCACCTCGACAACATGAAGGCGCTCGCAGACAAAAACGTCATAATCTTCCCTCCAGTGCCTGCTTTCTACACCAAACCAAAGACCATGGACGACGTCATCGAACACAGCGTTGGCCGTGTTCTGGACATGTTTAATATCGACTCCAAAACCTTTCCTCGGTGGAATGGTTTTGAGAAGCCAAACGTTTACTAGATGTTCACTAGATAGATACACTGGGTCTGCATGTGGGCAGATCCAGATAATCAATAGAAACTACTATAATTAATACGCCTCCGCACTGGCTGTTGGGTGTAGTGTCCAGTCACGTACTGGCTCGGTGTGATTGAATACCGAAAATATGCCAAGGAAATTTTTCTCCTTTACCCCGCGTCGCAGCTCAACACGAACCGCGCCCCATTCCAGGTTGACTAAGTTTGCCCTTGGTTCATTTTAGCGGTATCACTTCTGCTCAACATTGATCTCCGCAGATAAGGGCAATTGGTCCGAACAAGGATTCTCTTGGTGCAGAACCTTGTTCGTGGAAATTTTTGGGTCTGGATGTCTGAGCCCTATCCAGCTGGATCCTCGATTTGTGCCTGCTCCAGCCGCGTGCGAACCCTGAAGGGCGCGAACTTCCAAAAAAAAACAGATCTTTGGTTTCACTGATCGGCTTGATTAGTTGTACTTTTGGAACTGTCGGACTGGTCCGGAGTAATGGGTTTTCGGATTATCAATGCAAGATAAATGGATTTCGTTTCTGTGGATGCATGACCCCGCAAAGTGCGTCCCAAAATACCCAGACGAGCCGACTCAAACCGAATGCCTCCTTGCACTCGGAGATCCCGAATGTGTGGCAGCTTTGGTCAGTTTCGGACAACTTGTCGGCCGTCCAATCCTTGTAGAAGCGATCAGTCATCTAAATTTTCGAGCTCCAAACTACGAAACCAGCTCAGTTCACCTCGATCGTTTGAAAATCCTCAGTCTGCGGAACAAACATACCCCGGACTGCAAGGACAAAGTCTTGGTATCTGCTTCCTCGCAGATGGAAAAGTGCACGATTGCTTAAAATCTCATGGGGTGACCCAAAAATTCCAACAGTATTGACCCGAAGATCTTTTTTTGCTCCGCATTGATCAGATTTATTTTACAATATGCTCCACAAATTTCCCTATTCTTCTCCACACGTTGGAAGTCCCTTCCCTATTGTGCAATCTACATTGTGCCCTATGATTGTTAATCAGATCCCGGGTTGCGGGGGAACGGCCTATATCGGTTTTCTGGCATTTCTGGGCTTTGGCTTTGACTACGCCCCGCTCCTTCATGTCTAAGCTCCAGTATAAATTATGGGTCACAAGTCTCGCATTGATGTTGGTGATCTCGCTGTTCTTATTGTTCAGTAGCTCTCTGGGAAAACATCAAAAATGAAATCTCCCTTCAGCTTCTTCAGCAAAGAGAACGACATCGAAGACATCCTTACTGAAGATGACTTCTCCAACCTCGAACAGCTGGCCCGCGCACAACAGAAAGTCGAGCACGACCTCACAAAAGGCCAAGCTGTCAAACTGTATCCTTGGACAGTGGCTTTCATTGGTGTGGCGCTGTGGACCATGATTCTCGTGGGTTATGAGAACCAAGCTGGTGGAATGGTGCTCAGTATTCCTCAATTCAGAGAGGATTTCGGCTACTATTACGAGGGGTCGTATGTTCTCGAATCCAAATGGCAATCCGCCATCAGTGGAGGACCAGTGGGCTCTTTAGCTCTTGGCTTGATTTTCGGTTCCTACATGGCTGACAAGATAGGTAGAAAATGGACCCTTCTCTTCGGTACTCTTTTGGGGATCCCCTTCATCACATTGGAATACGTTGCCACGACGATCGAAGTCTTTTTTGCCGGAAAGTTCGTCAATGGTTTCTCTCTTGGAATGCTGTCCGCGTGCTGCAACACCTACACTTCCGAATTATCTCCACAGGCGCTAAGAGGTTTCTTTGAAGCTGCATTGGCCCTGTCTCTGTGTATCGGTCCGTTTGTCTGTGTGCTCATCAACAACACCACCAGTACTTACACCACCAGAATGGCTTACAGAGGAATCTTCATTCCACAGTGGGTTTTTTCCGTCTCGGCTTTCGTGTTGATCGCACTTATTCCCGAATCACCGTACTGGCTGATTTCCAAAGGTCGGAACAAAGCTGCTCTGCGCTCGCTGAAGCGAATGTACGTCGACGAAAGCTCAGTTCAGAAACAGTTTGCGCTGATGATCGTCACCGTCCGCGAAGCCGGTGAAATCTCTTCCCAGGCAGGCACTTACATGGACTGCTTCAAAAAGAAAGACCTCAGAAGAACAATGCTAGTCATCTTCCCTATGTTTGTTCAAGCTATCAGTGGAGTTTCCTACGTCTCCAACTACTCCACCTACTACTATCAACTGGCAGGGTTCAGCACACAAAAGTCTTTCCAGATTTCTTGTGGTGCGCAAGCCTTGTCCATCTCAGGCGTGATATCCTCATGGTTCATCATCGATAGATTTGGTCGCCGTCCCCTTATGCTGGGGGGCACTGTGGCAATCACGATTCTGAATGTCATTGTCGCTTCAACAGGTCTCGACAAAAACAACTTTCATGCCATGCAAGCATCTGCTGGCTTCATGGCAATGTACAACTTTGTCTATAACATCGCAATTGGCCCGGTTCCTTATATCTTGGCCGGTGAGGTTTCGTCTGTCTTCTTGAGAGCTAAGACATATGCAATTGGAAACCTGGTCAATAACGCATTCCAGTGCATGTGGTCGTTTGTTTTGCCTTACATGTTCAACACCGACCAAGCGGATATGGGCTCAAAAATCAACTTCATCTTCACTGGTTGTACATTTGTCTGTTTCTTTGTCTTCTACATCTACCTTCCTGAAACTGCTCACAGATCCTTTGAGGAGATTGATGAGATGTTCGCCAAAAACCTGCCTGCCAGGCAGTGGAAGAACTTCAAAACCGACAAGCAAATGGAGTCGGAGCACCACTTTGAAGAGCTCAAGGTTGTTACATCGCACGACGAAGGTAAGTTTGTTGATAACTCCTCGAACGAAGGCCGGGAGCTTGATGTCTGAGTATATTTTTCTACCCTTGTTTACTTATCTACATACAATTACTTGACCTATAGGTTCTATGAGCATCATATCTAGTCTGAATGTGGGGGTGGGGGATCTGACTTGGCCGAGAAACGCCCTGGCAGATATCTAAATTAACTTTGACTTGAGCCCGTTACAGCTTTCAAAGTGGGTGACCAAAGTTTTCAGCTTGATGATTACTGATAGTTGCTAATGCGACTGAGAGTATTTATATACATACTCAGAGAAGGGTCAGTAATCAAATACTCAAATGAAATTGCTCTTAATACCAACACTTGCGTGCGGAATAAATCAAAGCAGCAAATGATATAAGAGTCCGCCAGCTCTTTTGGGGACAGATTTGTAGGCAACAACCTCAAATAGTCATTTTAGTCTTTTACACTGAAGCAGTCTCGCCATACTTGATAGGAGCAATCTTGAGTGGATTGGAAATTGCAGAAAACACACTCGACTAATTATGATCCACTGCCCAGAGAACTCGGCCGCGATTGCCGGAAATCTCGAGAGTTGCAGTCTTGATTGGGTAGGAAGGAGAAGCTTTGTCTGTTGTGTAAGCAGATAACAATATAGTAATCACATCATTTATGCTCTTCCACCCCAGCGTCAAGTACATTCCCGCCTTTAGCTTCTCGATCAACTGAAGTTTGATTGATTATCTCCTCAGGATTGCCAACGTCTGCTCATCGCAATTCTGTATTTGGGCTGAACAGCATGTTTGGCCTGAACAGCGACGGACACAACTTGGCCTTTGATGTTTTTGAGTCGAGGTGACAACACTTGGCATCTGTTCCCAGGCACTCCGGTGACATTGTAGGGCCAATGCCTCTATTAGCTCACGTGATCACTCTGACTTGGCCTGGCAATCTCATCTATAGAGGACTGCTGGGTAGGGGATGGTTTTGTAAATAC
This sequence comes from Ogataea glucozyma, assembly GCA_003706155.2. Classification (NCBI taxonomy): domain Eukaryota; kingdom Fungi; phylum Ascomycota; class Pichiomycetes; order Pichiales; family Pichiaceae; genus Ogataea; species Ogataea glucozyma. The sequence goes on from PPKO02000041.1 coordinate 84,261, forward strand.
TCTATGCTCGGAATTTGCAGATGATACTTTCTTGCGTTGTATCCATCGATGTTTCTCCTGCGCTTCAATTTGAAAGCGTTGGTTTGGATTCGTGAGATCCACCACAACTCGAACTAGAGGGGCGTGGTGACTTCGCTTCTCTCGAAAAGAGAGCGCCCGATCTACAAACATCACCTATTGGGGTTGTACGAACGGCGACGTTACGTTGAAAAACATGGCCTCACTGGTAATTCTGAAATGTTCGTAGATGAATCCTCATGCTGTTCATCAAGAATGAGGCACCAACATTGAAATTTTTCCTCGTTTTTCAGTTTGAATTCACAGCCACCCCAAAAACAAAATACTACTCTTGGCAGATTTGCCCGCTCATCAAAACACCCCAGACCCTGAAACCAGACAATAGAATGCCCTACTCAGGCAATATGTAACGAACTGCGGACTGGAAGCCCAGCAGGGAAATTTTAACCCCCATTTACTCTGTCATTTCACGCTCACAACTTCTGGGAACAATAGAGCTACCTGAATTGTCGATCTTGGCGATGCATGAACCCCGCAAAATTAATTGATTTTTTTTTCACAATCGCCTCGCCGTGCATTGTGGGGTACGTCAAATGCGACTCGGAGGAACATTTCCAGTACCGTAACGCGGGGCGGCTATGAGACGTGGGATGATATAACTTGGTGTTGGGCAGTGCAGAGAAACAAGCTCACAGTGCTTCAAAAGGGAGGTCAAATCATCTACAGGTTGCAATTCATGTCAAATCTCAAAATGCAAAACTCTTTCGTTCGCTGTTGTCGGCAATAGACCAAAGCTACAATGCCTCGCAAACAATGCGTTCGGAAGAAGCAGTCAGTCTCGTGAGTGCCACACATAGATTCAATACTCAAGCTGAAATATCACTAACCCTTGTCACAGTTGTTGCAATTGTCGCAGAGCGAAGGTGAGTGTGTGTACATAAAATGCATCTTAAGTAAGACCTAGGTACTCACAGATTATAGAGGAAATGTGACGGCGGAAGCCCATGCAAACTTTGCCAAGATCGATCAGCCGATTGCTCTTACACAGACAATGATAAGAGAAAGCGAAAGCCTTCTGTTGCTTATGTTTCGGCATTGGAGGCCACCAACTTGGAACTTCTCAGGATTTTGGATGAAGTGAAGGAGTCAAAAGGTAATAGTGATCAAGCAGCCGAATTTGCCAATAGTGATTGTCCAAAACCGAGCTCTGTTGTTCACGGAAACTTTCCGGAACCAGCCTGTCCATATGTGGTGTCCACTATTGACGGATCTCAATACAAGTTCCGTCACGTGAAGATCACTCAAGAAGGAGGATATTCCACCGTGGTCGGCCCCACAAGCGTTTATAGTGATGTTTTTGAACAAACACCAGACTGTGCGCCTGGAAAAGCTCACGGACGACAAAAGCTCTTGACAGAAAAACAAAAGCGAGAATTGGAAGAGTTTAAGCGGCAGTATTATCATCAAGACCGAATTTTATTCTACTTCAAGCCACTTGAGAACTTGAAATATCCTTCCGTGGTGCAAGAATGCGTCAAGCTTTTTTTCAGTCGAATTTACTCATCATTTTTGTTTATCCACAGGGAAACTTTCCTCTACTTTTATCTCAAGAACGAAGACAATTGTGAGTTTGTGAGTCAAGAACTCATTCATGGAATTTGTGCTCTAGGAGCTAAAGTTTCTTCTGATGAATCTATACGATCCCATGCAGAAAGTTTCTACCAATATGCAAGAACAAGACTATTGCAGGAAGAGAACAGTAACGTCTTGAAAAACTCCAATTTGACCAAATTACAAACGCTACTATGCTTAGCATTTTTCGACTTGGGAAGAAGCAATTTAACAAGCTGCTGGATGCTTTCTGGAATGGCATTCAGAATGGGAATTGATTTGGGATTCGAGTTAGAGCCAAACCAATCCAGTATTTGCGTGTTGAAGAATCCCGAACTGGGATATACCAATTCGGAGAGGGACGATCTGTACGAGAAATATCCATTTGATCTCCATCAGGTCAAAAGTCGGATATACTGGGGCTCATATATTGCAGATCGGTTTATATGCTTGGCGATGGGCCGTCAACCGACTTTGAACCTGATTGATGCAACTATATCAGAGCCCAAGGATCTGGGTGATCTAACAAACATTGAAGAATATATTCACCAAGATATCAAATCTGATATGAATGATATTCGCAGCGGGTTTCGATGTCTCCAGGTGATTGTTTCGCTCTATAGAATTTCAGAGGATACGTTTGGCAAAATTCTCAAGCCAGTGTCTGATTCGGGGAGTGTGGCAAGATTGGACATGTTAACCAAATGCAATCTCAAAATGTTGAAGTGGAAACAAAATCTAAGTAAGGAGATGTTTTGGAATAAAAGCATTCTGAAAAACACTGCTCACAATGAAATGTGTATGAGTCCCCGTTACACTTACTTCATCATAATCCTATCGATGAACAGACCATTTATTTCAGCTGCGATGCTCAAGCAGGAGAAAATAGACAATATCAGCGGAGCAATCTCCATCTGTGAGGACGTTATTGACGACATTTTGGTGGTCATCAAAACATTACTTGCACAAAAGACACTGTGCGGGGTGTTCAGCCCGCATATTCTTTCGGTATACTCGACAATTCTGGCAATCAGTTCCTTATTCTGGTTATTGAAACTTTCTGGATGTGCAGATAGTCAGAAGGTGATCAAAAGCCAAATCAAAAGATGCCTCGGTTTTCTATTTGAGTGCAGCTCGATTTGGCCACTAGCATTGAAGCCTGCAAAGATTTTCCAAGAGAGGCTAAATCAAACGAACAGGAAAGTTCAAAAATTACCCAGGTTTAGGCATGAAGCTCAGGTCTCCGTTGATTCGGAGAGTTCAAATTTTCTTGGCTCGAAGCAGACGACCGAGACTTCCACAGACTTATTCCAAATTAGTCCTGATTTTGATCAGCTTTTGGAATCGCTACTTTTTCAGACCTCGAACCAGTCCACAAATCAGCCGCTACTGTTGGGCAAGAATCTGGCAGACGCCGAATGGGATGACTTGTTTTATGAGACATATACATCCTCAAACCAAAATACTATGTAATAATGGAATGTTTAGCTTCATAGTCACTCAAACACTTGATTTTTTGTGCCGAAGCACTGGTCTCATCAAATGAGTATGTTAACCACTCCTTTGCTAATCGTTTTGCCAACTCCAGACCGATGACTCTTTCTCCCATACACAAGATCTGACAGTTGTTTGACTTGATTGATCTCTCAACACTGAAAGAATCGTGCGCAGTGACAGCTCTTATACCATGAACCTTATTTGCGCTTATGCACACACCCAGTCCAGTTCCACAAAACAAGATGCCCCTGTCTGCCTCTCCTCTGGCAATTTGCTCGCCGGCTTCAACAGCAACAAGTGGATATGGCTCGTCATCATCTGAAGAGAACACACCGAGATCAGTCACACTTTCGATTTCGGGAAGTTGTTCAAGCATTTGCTTGATGGCACTTTTGTATTTGTATCCAGCATTGTCGGAGCCTATTATCACTTTCATCTTTGGTGACATAGTATGAGACCAATCATGGATGGGGAATCTGCGGGGCGGGAGGAGAAAAGAGTGGGATATATATATGAATGATATGCGGAAGTGTTCTTTCTGTGGAGAACCAAGCAAATTTCCGGGGAAAATGTATATATGAATTGGGGAATCCACTGCTCTAGTGAGATCAGTAAGTCTGTAGAACGATCATTAGTGAAAGAAAAGCAACTTCAAGATGTCCTCCAAACATTTCCTACCAAGAGACATTGATAACTTCATTACCAATGGATTGAAAGCCACATTGCTAGAAAATCCAAACCTTTCCATGCTCGAGAAAGAAAGAGTCATTTTCAACCGCAGAGCAGACAAACGTACAGTTTCTCTTATCAGTGGAGGAGGCTCCGGCCATGAACCTGGATGGTACGGCTTTGTTTGTGATGGGATGCTGACTGCTTCAGTTCAAGGCGATGTTTTTGCATCGCCCAACTATCGGAATATTCAAGCCGCAGAGAAAATAGTGCACTCTGACGCAGGAACGCTTTTTCTTATCACTAACTATACTGGGGACAATTTATACTTTGGTATGGCGGTCCAGGAGTTGACCAGGAGGTATGGCCAATCCAAAATCCGGCTTTTGAGAACCACCGATGATGTTGCTGTTCCCAGGTCGAGAAGTGACATGGTCGGACGGAGAACTCTGAGTGGAATTGTTCTGATGTTCAAAGTCCTTGGCGCCTGCTCTCAAGATGGATATGATATTGACACTGTCTACAATCTGGGAGAGTCTGTCAATCACAACATTGCGTCCATTAATGCGGGATTGGATCATGTTCATATTCCAACCCACGGAACTGACAACGACTGGGGAAAACTGGGAGCGAACCAGCTTGAAATCGGCCTCGGAGTCCATAACGAGCCTGGAGTCAAGAAACTTGACTACATCCCTTCAAATGAAGAGCTGGTTGAGACTTTGCTAAAGTATCTGCTTGACTTGTCAGACAAGGAGAGAGGATATTTTGTTTACGAAAAGTCAGACACGATAGCCTTGCAAATCAACAATTTGGGTGGAGTCTCGCATCTTGAGCTGTTATCGATCTTGTACGAAACTTCGAAGCAACTCAAGGAAGAGTACGGAATAAGACTGACCAGAGTTTACCTTGGTCAGTACGTGACTTCGTTCAATGCTCCAATCTTCACGTTGACTCTCTTCAATATCACCAAAGCTGCTACCAGCGAATTCAGCGAATCGAAACTACTTGGGTACCTTGACAGATCAGTAGAGGCAACGAACTGGCCTTCTGCTTTGAATCATGAAGGTGAGGGGGAAATTATCAAGAACTTTGATCATGGCGATGATGAAGAGGAAGATGAACATTATGACATTGAACTGGACTCTGAAAGTTTGGAGTCGAAGATAGTTGCTGCCGCAAAAAACGTGATTGCAAGAGAGCCGGATTTGACCTTCTGGGATACTAAACTCGGAGACGGAGACTGCGGAGAAGGGTTGAAGGCAGGGGCTCTTGCAACATTGGGAGCTTTGAAACGTGATCCCGTGAACGGAAAACTTGTCCAAACCATGAGGACAGTTCTGAGGGTCGTCAAAAATGACATGGGCGGAACTTTGGGGGCAATTTTATATATCTTTCTACAAGGCCTGCTCAACGAAGTGATAGATACTTTGGCAAAAGGGTACCAAGGTAGTGTCACTACTTTAATGGCACGGTCTTGTGGTCCTGCGATCACGAACCTGCAAAACTTCACCAAAGCCAGAGAAGGCCACAGAACAGTGATGGACGTATTGATCCCATTCTGTAGAGTGTTCACAGAAACGCAGGACATTCAAGAGAGTGTTGAGGCTGCGTATCAAGGTGTGGAAGCCACACGAAGCATGACGCCCAAACTGGGGAGAGCCACATACGTTGGCAGTATCGACGAAAAACTGCCGGATCCAGGTGCTTATGGCGTGTACGAAATTCTCAGGGCTTTTGTGTGATTTTGACTATTCAGAAAGTATACTTTATACCATTGAATTGTTCCCAGCTCCCGTGTACAATGTATCATCATAGTTCGATTACAAGATGATTAGCAAATTCGTTTGTTACCGATAACTTACCGAGACTAGTTAATACAATTTGGGGTCTTACAGTCGTTCAAATTTAGCAAACTTGCGCAGTTGCTTATAATTCATAGAATGAAAAATATGTTGCTGATATTTGCTAAAATATTGACTGATCCCTTTAAAACAACAACGATAACCAATAATTGCTTCTGTTACAATGTAGTATGTTAAAATCCTTTTCCCAATCACCAGCTCGACTATGGCCAAAAAAGCATTTATTTTGATCGACTTTCAGGTGGACTACTTCCACGGGGGCAAACATACATTAGTGGGTATCAATGAAGCTTCAGCAAATGCTTCCATGTTACTGAAGAAAATTAGAATTGGCAAGCCAGAAGATTATTTGATTATTCACGTTCGCCACGAGTTTGAGGAAGGTAATTCTGAAGCACCATATTTTCAAAAGGGAACTCCAGGTTCAAGGGTTCATTATAATGTGGAGCCAGTGAACGAAGAGCTAGTGCTCACCAAAAAACAACCAAGTGCTTTTGTGGGCACCAAATTACAGGAAATCCTTGACGAGAACGAGATCAAGGAGCTCATTGTCGTCGGGGCCATGACTCACCTGTGTATACAAGGTACAGTTTGTACAGCAGCGGAGCTTGGCTACAAGGTGACGGTTATCAAAGACGCCGTCGCGACCAAAGACCTCGAATTCGATGGAGTCAAAGTTTCTGCTGAGCAAGTTAACGCTACTGTTTTCTCTACTCTATCCTTTGGTTTTGCCACCCTCATAGATAGTGTGAGATTTCTTGATAAGTTGTGAAACCTGCCATTTGGCCATTTGGGCAGTCTAATGCTTTCTTGCCCGTGTTCTTCGGTATGTAATTGCGTTTATACAAAGTTGCTATGCATTTTAACCAGCGTGTGTGACTCAAAAACTTTTTTTGTATCACGTGCATTATCGCACATAGTTGTAATTTAAGTGCTTGCGGTTGAATAACTGTGGCACTCCGTCGAAGACGAACAACGCTTTCAAATCTTTTGATGTTAACCAATGTTCAAAGGATTCGTTAAACTTTTCATTTCAATGCAGCGCTAGCTATACCGGATCCAAATTCAATATGACACTGACCAAGATTCAAGCAATTGGAATCCACGATTTCGACAAATACCCAGAAGCTAAAAAGTTCGAGTACGAGCCGCAAGGACTCAGACCTCAGGACGTTGACATCAAGATCGAAGCTTGCGGTATATGTGGTTCGGATATCCATGCCGCCTGTGGCAACTGGGGAAAACCGTACACTCCAGTGGCTGTGGGTCACGAGATCATTGGAACCATTGTGGCTGTCGGTGAAGGTGTTGAGAAGTTGAAAGTGGGTGATAGAGTCGGAGTTGGTGCTCAGGCGGATTCGTGCGGCCAATGCTACAGATGTAACCACCATCATGAGAACAACTGTCACGATGGTGTGTCTACCTACTTCGGTACCTATAAAGAGACCGGTTTCCACTCACAGGGTGGCTATGCGTCTCATGTCCGTCTCAACAACAAGTTTGCTATCAAGATCCCGGATGGATTGGCCAGTGAAGACGCTGCACCACTTCTCTGTGGTGGTATCACGGGTTTCAAGCCTCTTCTCGACGCTGGTGTCAAGGAAGGCACCAAAGTTGGTGTCGTTGGAATCGGAGGTATTGGGCATATGACGATTTTGTTTGCTAAGGCTTTGGGAGCAGAAGTTACAGCCATTTCCAGAACCGATAGTAAGAAAGAAGTTGCCGAGAAGCTGGGTGCTGATCATTACATTGCCACCAACGAGCCCGAATTCGAAAAGAAGTACGGCGACAGTCTTGAAGTGATTGTCAACACTGGTTCCAACATCTCTACTGAAGGTCTCAATCCGCTGATCAAGCTCTTAAGACCACAGGGAACTTTCACGATTATCACTGCGCCACCTTCTGGCGTGCAGTTGGAGGTGGTTCCAGGCACTTTGTTGCACAACAACATCAAGATTGGCGGCTCAACCATTGGTGCTCCTCACGAGATTGAGTACATGCTCAAACTTGCTGCGGAGAAGAACGTTGTTCCCTGGACAGAGAAGCTCCCCATTAGCGAAGAAAATGTCACCAAAGCATGGAAGAGAATGGACAGCGGCGATGTCAGGTTCCGTTTTGTTTTGACGGATTATGACAAGTGTTTTGAGACTGCTTAGCTGAATCAGAGGAAGAAAGCGGAGTCAATAGAAAGTTTATAAATAATCGTGTTGCAATTTTCGTCTAGGGAGATCAGTAGTGCTACAAAATCGGTGATAGCTCCATTAGCAGTCTGTAGGCTTTGAGTGCGATGATAGCAATCCGCTAAAAAGTGTAATACACAAATGGTTCCTTGGCCCAGTTGGTTAAGGCATCGTGCTAATAACGCGGGGATCAGCAGTTCGATCCTGCTAGGAACCATTTTTTATCATTTTCCATTTTTTTTTTTCAATCTTTTTCATGTAGAATGAAGCAGTCCGGAACGCGATGCTTTGTAATGTGGGGAGATGAGGAAGCAGCACTCTAGCAATCATTCGATTTGACTCAAAGATAACAGACAAGAAAGATAGAACCTGTAGTCCTCAAAATGGTGCATGTCCAAATTCGATTGCGTGCTAGACACGAATTGCTTGGCATTGAACAAGCTTGGTTAAAATCCCAGCCGTGTTAGCGGCCCGAAATGTCCAAGTAAAAGTAATCACAACTGGCCTCCTTACAACCAATATAATGTCCCCACATACGCCTTAGCATACCTTATCTCAATTTTAACTAGATTGATTGTTGTTGTTGTAGCTGGAGGAGTGTTGCTGCAGTTTTGCAAAAGCTCCACAGTTCTGGGCACGCTTCCAGATAAGGCAATAGCCGTCGCAGCTCATTCTAGATAAGAGAATTTTTCATTTTCAAGAAGCTGCATCACCCGTGCCGGACCCCCGGGAAAAGATTATGCAAGGCATTGATTGATTAGGCAGTGGCTCAAAATTTGTTTAAACGGCTGACAGACGTTACGCACAGTCGAACTCTCCGGCATTCGAGTGGTCCAAAAAGTTGCTGGATTCTGTTTACGAACTCTGAGACGCTGAGCCGGGAATTTTTTCCAAAGCAAAAAGAGCTTATCGAGGAAGCATCTTCAATACCTATCTATCGTGCATGAATAGCGAGATAGATTCTACATGAGTAAGCGAGGGGGCTTTGCAACGTGGGTAGGCGTAAACTTCCACGAGGCATTGCAGAAATGTGGGCTTTGTAACAATAGACAGTAAAAACCAAGGGAGACCAAAGACCCGAGATAAGAAAATGTATCAAGTTTATATAAGGGAGGAGACGCCTAATTCTGTATTGTTCTACATGGTCATTTCTCTTTAGGATAGCCTTTTTGAACCCGAAACCCTGTCTCCCCAAATATGAGTGAGAAGTCTCAAATTCGTGATGTCAAACAAGAGCACTCCATTGAGGTCGGTGAGGTGCTGGTCACTTCGCCATCCAGAGATACTGATGCTCATGAGGAATACACTACCAAAAGAGGTCTCAAGTCTAGACACATCCAGCTGATCTCTTTAGGTGGTGCCATCGGAACCGGTCTTTTCGTTGGTAGTGGTTCAAGTCTTGCCACATGTGGTCCTGCGGGACTCTTGGTTGGTTACCTGATCTTGAGTATCTTTGTCTGGACCATCATGAATCAGCTGGGAGAAATGGTGACATTTATTCCTTCTCATGGTGAGTCTACAGTGTACGCCATTTGTGGAAGATACACCGGCAACCCCTCTTTGGCTTTCACAACGGGAGTGAATCTATTCTATGCTCAGGCGTTGATTTCTCCAGCAGAAATTTCGGCTGCAGCTTTTGTCATCCAATACTGGAGTGACCTCAATGTGGCCATCTGGATCAGCATATTCTGGGTCGCAATTGTGGCCTTGAACTTCATGGCTGTCAAGTTTTTCGGTGAAGTTGAGTTTTGGATTGCATCCATCAAGATCTTCACCATCACTGGTCTGATCATCGTCGGAATCGTCATCTTCTTCGGAGGTGCTCCGAACTCGGATGGAGTCTTGGGCTTTCACTACTGGAAACACGGTGGTGCATTTCAAGAGCATCTGACGGGCGGTAACACCGGAAAATTCCTGGCTTGTTGGACTGGTATCATTAAGTCTGCCTTTGCCTTTATTCTTTCCCCTGAATTGATCACTTCGTGTGCAGCAGAGTCGGTGGCTCCAAGGATCAACTTACCCAAGGCAACCAACAGGTTTATCTACAGACTTATCTTTTTCTACGTTTGTGGATCTCTTGTCATCGGTGTTGTTGTTGGTAAAGACGACAACAGACTCATGTCCGCAATCGATAGTGGCGCCTCTGGAGCTGCTGCTTCACCATTTGTTATTGGAATCCAAAACGCAGGGATCAAAGTTCTCAATCACATTGTGAACGCTGCCATTCTCACCAGTGCGTTTTCCTCTGGAAACTCGTTTGTCTATGCTTCATCGAGAACATTGTACTCCATGGCTCTCAAGGGACACGTCCCAAGAATATTTACCAAATGCACCAGTTTCGGTGTGCCTTATTACGCAGTGAGTGTCAGTTCTGCAATTGCACTTCTTTCCTACTTGAATGTTTCAAACTCTTCCACCGTTGTCTTCACATGGCTTTCTAACATTTCCACTGTGTCCGGATTTATTTCTTGGGTATTCATCTCAATTACATACCTGAGATTCAGAAAGGCAATCACTGCTCACAATTTGGATTCAAGGATCACTTTTAGACCACCATTACAAATTATTGGAGCCTACTCTTCCATTTTTTTCTTTACTCTTTTGTCCTTCACCAACGGATACGGTGTCTTCTTTGATTTCAATGCGTCGGACTTTTTTGCCGCATATATCACGTTGCCGATTGTTGTTGTCCTATATGTGGTCCACATGATTTACAAGAAAAACTACAGACTCTTTGCACCCCCTGAAGATATCGATTGCTTCACAGGTCTTGCGGAGATTGAAAAGGAGGCCGAAGAGTACGAAGTTCCCATCCCTCGCAATTTCCTTGAAAGAATCTGGTTCTGGATTGCATGATTGAAGGGACTTTGAACTTCTGTTATGGTAATGTTCACTGGTTTGGAGTTATATAGTTTACTAATGTTTTACTTTGCAATAATGTTTTGGTGGAAAGCCAGTTCCGGGCAGTGCAGTTGTGGCATTTAAGTCCGAATTTTTGCAGCTTGATAATCATTTTGGTGGGAATAAATTCGGCAATGGCTCTGGCTAACTCCGTCGGAGTTCGGAGACAAATGTTACTCGCATGCACCCGGGGTTTATTAATTAAGACCGCGAGCAGATTAACGCCAGCAGATTAACAGTTGATTGCGCTTTAGTTTTGGCATCCCTACGATAGACGTACACCGAAACCCGTCTGAATAAGCGCGTTGGAAGTAGCAACTTCAACGTTCACGTTTATTCACGATTTTGTCTCAAGAGTATATAAAATGTATTCGACGCAACTTGCTGAGTCTGGTATGATCGAATCATATGTTACTTTAGTAACCAATCATGAATGATCCTGAGCAACCGACACTCTACGAAGTTTCCACAGGCAACGTTGGCACTGAGAACAATGTTCTCAGCAGGCTACACACCCTGTCACGCACTCTATCTACCAAGACAGCCAAAGAGATGACCAAGTTCGAAATTGATCCTCACGATTTCGAGCTAAAGAAAGTTCTCAGATACTTGATGGACCAATCTGACGAGCAAGGAATCGGAAGCAAGCGTAGCACCGACTTAGTTTTTGAGAATCTCACCGTGATTGGGAAAAACACATCGGCGTCCATTGTCAAAACCGTCGGGGATGTGCTTGGTGCTCCAATTGTCATGCTTTATGACAGGATTTCCAGCAAGCCAAAAGTGGATTTCAGCACTATGGAAAAGACAAGAAAAATTGTTAGAGGCGTCAATGGCGTCTGCGAAGCTGGATCCATGACTCTGGTTCTGGGAAGACCAGGAGCAGGTTGTTCCACTCTACTTAAGGCATTGTCTGGAGAGCTCCAAAGCTACATTGGCTCTGAGGGATCAGTCAGTTATCAAGGGATAGACCAAGCTCTCATGATGAAAAAATTCAAGCCACAGGTCGTTTACAATCCGGAATTAGATGTTCATTATCCTTACTTGACTGTCGAGCAAACCATGCGGTTTGCAATTGGTTGCAAGACCCCCTCTGTGCGCATCGACAATCTCTCTCGAGAAGAGTACGTGACCACCATGAAAGATCTGTATTTAACACTTTACGGCCTCAAGCATGTGGAGAAGACTTTGGTTGGTAATGATTTCGTTAGAGGCATTTCTGGTGGTCAAAGAAAACGAGTCTCCATTGCAGAGGCTATGGCGACCAGAGCGTCAGTTTTTTGTTTTGATAATGCAACCAGAGGTCTCGACGCCTCAACAGCATTAGAATTTGCACAATCTTTGAGAACGTTCACCAATATTACAAAGTCAACATCTGTGGTTACCATCTACCAGGCTTCTGAGAACATTTACAATCTCTTCGACAATGTTAGCGTACTTTATTACGGAAGACAAATTTACTTTGGTCCCATTGAAAATGCCGTTAAATACTTCACCAAGATGGGTTTCAAAAAAGCACCAAGAGAGACCAGTGCTGAGTTTTTGACAGCTGTCACAGATCCTTCAGCACGATTCCCTTATGAGCACATGGCGGACAGGGTCCCAAGGAATGCCGAGGAATTTGAACATTATTGGAAATCCTCGCCAGAATATGAAGAATTGATCAGAGCCATTCAAAACAAAAAGACCGTGCAAGATCCAACTAGCGCCGACAATGAGTTCAGTGCTGCTCAGTTGACGGAGAAGCAAGGTTGGTCAAGAAAATCTTCACCGTACACCACGAACTATTTCCAGCAACTGAAGCTATGTTTCATCAGAGGAGTGCAGATAATATCCAACAATAGGCCATACACCGTTTCCCTGGTGGGATCATCAGTGATTCAGTCACTCATTATAGGATCTCTTTACTACAACACCACTGAGACCACTTTAGGTTCCTTTTCAAGAGGCGGTATTATATTTTTCTCACTACTATACTACTGTTTGATGGGGCTGGCAGAGATAGCTTCATTATTCGAAAGTCGTCCGATTTTGAACAAGCAAAGAGGTTATTCATTTTTTCATCCATCAGCAGAGCTTCTTGCGAGCACTCTGGTTCAGCTCCCAGTGAGATTCATTGCAACAGTTATATTCGCGTTGATTCTATATTTCCTATCCAACTTGAAAAGAGAACCTGGACCTTTTTTTGCATATCTGCTGTTCATCAACATAAGTGTTCTCGCTATCAACGCAATCTTCGTTTTGGTTGCGTCTTTGTGTTCTTCATTGAGTGCAGCAAACGGGATGACTGGTTTATTGATGATGTCGACTGTCATATACAGCTCATACATGATACAGCGGCCCTCAATGCACTGGTGGGGAAAGTGGTTTTCGTATTGCAATCCAATTCTTTACGGATTCGAATCAATGATCACCATGGAGTTTCGAGGCCGGAAGATGATGTGTGATTCCTCCGAACTAGTTCCTACAGGTCCGGGCTACGGATCTGTCAGTTCGCTCAATCAGGTTTGCGCTTTCGTTGGATCGACTAAATCAAAACAACTCTATGGATCTGGGAAGTACGTCTCCGGTGAGATTTATCTCGACTTGTCTTTCCAGTACACGTTTTCTCATTGTTGGAGAAACCTCGGAATACTGTTCGGCTTTGTCATCGGCTTCCTTGCAATAAACGCACTTATTGTCGAATACTATAACCCTGTGGTTGCAAGTTCGGATCAACTTTTGTTTGTGAAAGGAGCTCGTCTTCCGGATTCTGTTCTCGAATCTACTGGTGCAGTTGCCATCAATCCTGATGACCCGGAATCAGGCGACTCGTTATCTAAAGATGAGGAAAACGCTCAAATGAGACATGAAGAGGACTCTGACGTCATTGTAGATCAACTGGGGTCGAGTGATGTATACATGTGGAGGAACGTCAACTACACAATCACTTATGACGGTGAAGATCGAAAGCTTTTGGATGGCGTTCAAGGATATGTCAAACCAGGCACGCTGACAGCATTAATGGGCGAGTCTGGAGCTGGTAAGACAACTTTGCTCAACGTTCTTTCTCGCCGTGCTGATTTTGGCGTGATTACAGGTGATATGCTCATCAACGGTAAGCCAATCGACTCAAGCTTTGAGCGCAGAACTGGTTACGTTCAGCAACAGGATCTTCATATTGCAGAGTTGACCGTGAGAGAATCCCTGGTGTTTGCCGCTCGTCTGAGAAGGGCAGCAAGTGTACCAGAGGGAGAGAAACTTGCATATGTGGATCAAATCATGGAGATACTGAAAATGGAAGAGTTCGCAGACTCCGTCGTGGGTGAACCCGGACATGGATTGAATGTGGAACAAAGAAAGAAGTTGTCGATTGCGACTGAATTAGTCACCAAGCCGTCTCTACTGCTATGCCTTGATGAGCCTACCTCGGGTTTAGACTCGCAGTCCTCATGGGCAATAGTCCAAGTTTTGAGATCTTTGGCAGCGGCGGGCCAGGCGGTTCTTTGCACAATTCATCAACCTTCTGCCACGTTGTTTGAGCAATTCGACCGTTTGTTACTGCTGCAAAATGGTGGACAAACAGTCTACTTTGGTGACATTGGTCCAAATTCAAGAATCTTGATTGACTACTTTGAACAACAGGGAGCACGTAAATGCAGCAATTCCGAGAATCCGGCAGAATATATATTGGAGTCTATTGGTGCAGGTGCTACTGCTGTTGTCGAGGATGATTGGTATCTGAAATGGATTCATAGCGATGCATATTTGAAAGTCACAAGGGAAATTGATGACCTTATCGAAACAACGTCCAAGAAGCCAGTCAACAATCAGTCTGAACTCAAGACCAAATTTGCTACCTCGTACGGTTATCAGTTCAAAATCGTGCTATGCAGAACGTTTATTCAATTTTATCGTGACGTGAGCTACGTGATGTCCAAGCTTATGTTAATGCTCCTAGCTGGTCTGATAGTTGGGTTTTCGTTTTGGGACGTCAAACATACAGTCATCGGCATGCAAAACTTGCTTTTTGCTAACTTCATGGCCATTATTGTTAGTGCCCCTCTTACAAATCAAATACAAGGAAGAGCAATCGAATCCAGAATGTTATTCGAAGTTCGAGAATCCAAGTCCAACACATTCCATTGGTCTACACTTCTCTTGAGCCAATTTTTGGTGGAGCTTCCTTATTCGGTGGTGTTCAGTACCATCTACTTCATCTGCTGGTACTTTTTGATACAGCTAGACAATGCAGCATCTAGAGCAGGAGTTTGGTGGCTCAGTTATTCAATATTCTTTCAGATGTTCTATGTGTCCTTTGCTTTGGCAATTGTGTACGCATCTCCCGACCTACCGACTGCAAATGTTATAAACGGCCTGCTTTTCAGCATCATGATCTCATTCTGTGGCGTTGTGCAAAGTCCAAAGTTGATGCCAGGTTTCTGGAAGTTCATGTGGAGAGTGTCGCCTTTTACTTATTTTGTTGACAACTTCGTGTCTACGCCTCTACACAACAGAGAGGTGCATTGCGGCACCAATGAGCTGAATTACCTGGACCCGCCTGAGGGCGAGACGTGCAAGTCTTATCTGTCTTCATACTATGAAAACTTCCCCGGTTACGTTGAGAACCCTGGAGCCACCTCGAACTGCGGGGTTTGCCAATACGCGCAAGGTGATCAATACCTGTCCACTGTCGGAATGAGTTATTCTCATAGATGGAGAAATATCGGTTTTTTCTGTGTTTATATTTGTGCCAACCTGTTTCTCATGGTTAGCATGTACTACCTCTTGAGAGTTAGAAAGTGGTCGTTTAAACCAGCCAACTTGTTTTTGAAGAAAACAGCTTAGCGTTCCCTTTTTTTTTAGTTATCAATCCAAACTTCTCTATTAGGTAGAAAGTATCATTCAGCCAATTCGACCCTTCAACTTGCTTTGATTGAAAGGAATTAAGTAATTGAAAGGTACTCGGCATCCGGACACTAATGTATTGGCCAGATAAGGAAAATATGCCAAAATCTGTCAGTCGGCCTTCAGGTATCTCCGAAAGCTTTCGAAGCCTTGAAAAAGGTCACTAGCATCACAAAGAATTGAGTGAAGTTTCGAAGAGGAGCTGACATAGGTGAGAGCAATTTTCTGAAACAAGAAACTCTAGTTTGAATAAGCAAAAACTAAGGGTTTCAAGAATACCGAGAAGAAGGATTCAACTCTCATACACTCCAGAAAAGTTGAAATGGAATGACCACATCTGACCGTTTCTGGCGAGAGGCTTTTTGGAGTCAGAAAATTTGAGCTTCATTCATCAACTCCATCCATACCTATGAAACTACGTATGGTTTGGAACCAACGCTCGTGACTTTTGGAACAACTTTAAAGATCAGGTAAAGAGACGTTTCTCCGCTCATGTGGTCAAAGTAATTTCCAATTGACACGCACAAACAGACCAACTCCATGGTGGCAAAACCACAGAAGAGTTGCACAAAACGTATCGAAATAAGCACCCATAATGTTGATGTGGATTTGAGTAACAGAATCTGTGGGATCACCATTCCTTTGCTTGATCTCGAGATGTTTCATGTAAATCAGTCTGGCGTACGTGCTGAACATACAGGAGAGAGGGGGGGTATCTAGATGGGAGGATACGCCCGGACCTGAAGTTCTGATTTGTTAGAGATCAAAATACTGTCTGAATCGGTCGTGACTCGGCAACTGCAAGAGCTTCATGTAGCAAGCCATCAATCACGATCGCGGCAATGAACAAAGTCTCTGCTAGGTCATCAGAAGCCTTTCCGAAAAGCCGGGATAACTAGGACAAATGCATGTTGATTGGAGTATGCAATGACCGAACCTTCAGATTATCCAGAATTCGCACTGCTTTCATGAATTGAACTACAACTGTAATTGTACTGGGTTTGATCGTTTTAGCTGATCTGAAGGTTTTTCAATCTCCGGAAAGTTCGATATGCCCCTGGATAGACTGATCTGGTGAAAAAAAAATTCATTGTTTCTGCTAGAGGCTTTGACGGGTTCCAAGTCGATCGACTTTTTCCCGCTCTCGACTGATCATATTGAAATTACGAAGTGCACATTTTGAACTGGCTTCCCACAAGGTCTTTGTCTGGAATGTACTTTCCGTTGATCGTGGCGAAAGCAAACGGTTTCAGTTTTGTAGGGGTATACTTCTATTGTTTGAGCTGTTCAAGTCCCGAATTGATTGGTTTTCGTCTATTTGCGAAGGGATTTGAGTCGTGCGCCTTCATTATGCTAGAAAAATTTTTCACTGCTTCGCAGAATTTGCAAGTATAAATAGAGCCTAATTTACCTTCCAGCTTTCAGATACAGTTCATGATTTTTCTCCTTTCTTTGTCGACGTACTTCATAGGATCATTTCTATAGGTCACGTCTCTCTTTGACTCTTCACAAGAGCCACTGAATCCAACTTGGTTGATGAGGTAGATACCTTTGCACCCTAGAGTGAGAATGTTACTAGCTTGACCACGACCCTTAGCGGTCTGGTTATCTAATAATTGTTTTCCTTTCAGAATAAGGACCGGTGTTTCGGCATTGGTTCTCAGAAAGGAGCGATGATCTTGACCCGTGTTGTGTACTTCTTCGGAAGGGACAATGCTGGGTGGGTGCAAATGGCTGTCTGACAAGTTACACTAACCTTCGGTTTCTTTTGGGCTGCTGATCACCAGCGTTCCGAATAGACAGTTTGTTAGTGCACTTGTAGAAATCTATGACAAGTTCGGTCGACCACTATATAATGCTAATAGACTTTTTCCGTCGTTTCGAAATGGGACAATACATCGTAGTTATGAATACACAAACCTTTTGCAAAGCTCAACGGCTTGAGTGGAGTTGGGTACAAAACTCGTTCTGATTCATCTGGACTTCAAATAGATCAATGTAAATCTTGGGGTACCGCAAAATTTGTCGCACAAGGTTTCGAACGTGTTAAGCCAAAACTCACTCGTCATGTAATCGATTAGCATTTGACCACACAATTGATTTCCTAGCGAAGCGGTTCGAGCAACAGTCCCAAATCGGCCGTCCCACGTTGAAATACTGTTTATGCGAAGACTCGCGATAACAAACCAAGCAAGACTCGCGTTTCTCAAACCCAAAATAGATTTTCGTATTCAACGTATGAGCTTGATGGGGCTTCTTATAAGAAACAATAACTGGAACCCAAATTTGAATCTGGAGAGCATTGTTGAGCGTGATTTGTAGCAGTACACCTCGTTGATCTCAATATCGACCAAGATTTTTTGATCACATATGCGAGAAACTTTGATTAAGTATCGTTTGTGTTCCTGCATGCTGATTAGACACAATTTGTCTCTTTCCCGATTTGGAGTGAAGCGGATTTTCCTCTTTTCGTAATCTTTCTCAGATAAGTATCGATCACCTAGTTTCTGGCTTGAGAGACGTTGCAAAAAGATCCTACATGATAAATCAATCAAGACCTTTTCTCTTCCATGTATTGTGTAGACTGCTCATCGCACCCCTCGAATATTGACCCCTTTACGAAGGCAAAGTGATCGAAGATCAACTTTTCTATCAATTACAATCACATCTATGATGCCGTTGAAAAACACCATCAGAAAGTACTACCGTGCCACTCTGACTCAAGCCATCCTGGTGGGGTTCCTGTCTTTCACTCAGCCGGGAATTTATGGTGCTATTGCGGGTCTAGGTGCTGGTGGTTTGGCAAGTGTCACCACCTCAAATACAGCTAACGCCATTCTATATGGTATCATGGTCCTGTTCTCCCCAATGTATGCAATCTTGATCAATAAAATTGGTGTCAAGCCAATCATCTCCATTGGATGTATTGGTTATGTTTTCTGGTCTGCCGGGCTCTACAAGAACTCCAAAGATGGTTCACAAGCTTTGATCATTGCTGGGGCTGTGTTGTGTGGTATTTCAGCAGCAGCTTTCTGGACTGGAGAAGCAACTGTCGCAATTCTCTACCCTGAACCGACGAAGAGGGGTGCTTTCATTGCCATTTGGCAAGGAATTCATAAACTTGGTGGTCTCATCGCTGGATCAGTCAATGTTTCCTTGAACAGGAACGGGAATAAGGCAGGATCTGTCAGCCTGAACACATACATTGTTTTAATCTCAATTCAGTGTTTGGGGCTTCCTCTCTCGTTTTTCTTGAGTTCGCCAGAGAAACTCATGAGAACCGATGGTAAAAAGTTACTCTCTAACAGAACGGGCGTTTCTTGGATCAAAGAAATCAACACTTTCATACGGGTGCTCAAAGAAAGGAAATTCCGGGATTAGCGCCATTTTTTCTTGCTGTCACGTGGTTTCAAACATATCAATCCAACTATATCACTCACCACTTTTCGGTCAGAGCGAGATCTTTGAACAGCTTACTGACAGCACTAATCGGTGCGTTCACTGATTTGCTTGCGGGTCTGATTCTGGATTCAAACCGTTTCAGGAGGTCCACCAGAGTCAAACTTGGTTGGTGGTTTATTGTTGTGATGATGACCGGTTTTTTCACTTTCTCCCTAATCATGCAAAAGCAGTTTGACAACAATCCAGAGTCAGGTATCGATTGGTCGGGTAATTCCCGATTTGCCAAAGCATTCGTCCCAGCCCAGATTTTCAAGATAGGTGCTGAGTTTGGTTTCAACTGGGTTTATTGGACGATCGGAGCATATCAGTTCACATCCCAAGAAATCCCATATGCTTCAGCGCTCATCAGATCGCTCGAGGCCCTGGGTCAATGTATGGCATTCGTCGTTGGTACTGTCAACTCTCACGACATGACTAATTTGGCAGTAGCAGTCGGCGCTTTTTACCTTTCAGTTATACCAACCACTTTTGTTGTGATGAGTGCCAATGACGATGAGATCCTCGGAGTGCTAGTGGATACAGAAAAGGAAGCTGAAAAGGAAGAGATCGCATCAGAGAGCATTGAGATTGTCGAGAAAACAAATTTTTTTGTAACCAAAGTCAAAGAACTGAGCTGACTAACACATGGTGATAGTTTGTATCTCCATCTCAAATGCGTCGCTCAACTTACGTTCAAGACTTCTATTCTTTGAGAGTCCATAAGTCTGAAAAGAAACCTTTGATCGCTTCCGGAAACTTGATCCGCCGATAAGCACTCATACGCGTGCATTCTCCGACTATGCTGATAATTTTCATCACTATTTATTTGCCGGTTAAAGTGCCCATACTTAATTCCTGTTGCCCCTGATCGCAAGATGACGTAATCTGGGGCTCGGTATTCTGGTTTTTGAGAAATCGCGGTTATCAACTTTTCCAAGAATCTATTGAACCAATATATAACTGGTCTAAAAAAGCTCAAGCCTCAACGAACATTTGTCGAAGTCCATGAGAAACATTGAAAAATGCCTATACAGCCCGACCATTCGTTTATAGACGACGAAAGAAACGAAACAATCAAAATTGGTATTCGCGATGGGGTTTCGCTGAAGTTTGAGTTGGTAGAAAGAAATGATGCTAAAATATCTGTGTTTGACTCTTCAGTTCTTATCGGGGACGGGGTTTGGGAAGGAATGAGATCCATCAACGGACAAATACAATATGCCAAAGAACATTTGGATAGGCTTTTTGAAAGTGCCTATACATTTTGGATTGAACTGGGCCTGTCGAAACGTGAGCTATTGCAATTGATCTATCAAACCATTGACGCAAACGAAGGGATGACAGAAAGCGAAGATGTTCATATCAGACTTGTAGTCTCTCGCGGACTCAAGAAGACACCGTATCAGTCGAAATCTGTAAACATTGGCAAGGCCTTGATCATCATCATCCCTGAATTCAAAAAAGTTCAGCCATCAAAAGGACTCACATTGATCACCAGTCACATCCGGAGAGGAAGCCCTGACACCAAAGATGAGATGTGGAACCACCTTTCAAAAGCCACAGACGTTTTGGCTAGTATCTCTGCAGAAGTTGCGGGTGCAGACGCAGCTCTGATGCTTGATCATGCAGGTTTCGTCAAAACATGCAATGCTACCAATTTCTTTATCGTGAGAAAAGGTGAGCTTTGGGCTCCCACTAGGGACTGCCAGATGCACGGCATCACCAGACAAAAAGTTCTTGATGTTGCTCGCAAAAACGGACTTCGGGTCAAAGAACTGAACTTCACCCTTTCAGAAGTGTATAATGCAGATGAAGCATTTTGCACTGGAACGTTTGCCTCTCAAATTTGTGTGATAATGGTTGATGGGAGACAGATAGGAGACGGAGTGATGGGACCACTCACAAGGAGCATATCACAGTGGTATAAGCAAGATGTTTTGACAGATGTTCACCGGTCCAGAGAGGCTGTTTTGAGCGCTTTGGAGTAACTAAGCAATGTTAACTATGACGTCATGCTCAGTAGTACGCTCGATATGACTTAAAGTTTAAACAACTCGACTAGGGGGGAAGGACAAGATGGTGAATTCCTCATTGATGATCTCGAAGACTAAAGAAATATGAGCCAGGACACTAAGAACAGCCGAATTGGCAGTTGAAGAACTCCAGAGGCGGCAGTACTGAGTGACCTTGTGTAACTGAAATAGAGCAGCTAGACAATCAAACTGCAAATCTAATCAAAGGCTTGTGATCTTGAAGACTCAAAGCTAGAATTGTGAAATTCCTTACCCAGTTTCTGAGCATGGTTTCATGTTCAAATTACGAAGACTAGCTGCAGCACCTTTGGGCAGTTTCGTGAGTTGTATCTTGAGTTGTGTCTAATGACAGTTCACGATTCGTTTTTATGAATTGACAATGATTCATTACGTAGCGCTTTATTCCTGTGTGTGTGTATGTGTACCGATTGTTTGAAAGATGGGTCACGAAAAGTCAGATATACCAATAATTGTTCATTTTTAATATAATAATTGATTTTCTTTATATCAATTGCCCCCAAGGATGCATGTTGGTTGTCAAGGATCAAATACCTTTCAGACCAAAATAGCAGTGTGTTCGTCTCTTCCATCAAAACAAGTTACGTTATCTTAACAAGATGCATGCACGCTCTTGAGCAGTTCCATTAGCAAGTGGTGCACCGAAATCAGATATGGCTTCATAATAAGATGGCAAAACAATTTCCTCATCAAGATTATCTGGCTGTGTCAGAAAACTCACGTGAGGGTATCTCAATTGAAAAAATCGATAAGGCAGTAGTAGTACATTAGGTGAATTTTTGTGTAAAAGCAGGACGGAGATAAAAAGCTTTCGCCGTCGGTTCTGACTTCAAATACAGCCTAGAGTGACAGAGATTTGTCGTACAAGAAAAGCATTGCATCAAATTCTCTTTCGACCAAACACAACGCCTACCTGGGAATAAGCTCAACTCGGAATTAGTCTTATCTCCGCGGCGCAGCACATTTTACCAGAACCGAGGCAAACTTGACTCGGAAGTAATAGCAACTCCGTAGTGCATTCAATCAAGTTGGTCAATTATGCAATATAAATAACATTGTGATTCGGTCATGATCTTTTTTCACTTCTTTGCAGTGTTGACATAGTCAATCAGTTATGAGTTTTGGACCAGAATCAACTGCTGAGCAAGTGATCGAGGGAATCGATCTTTCCGGGAAAAATGCCATGGTCACTGGAGGTTATTCGGGACTAGGTCTGGAAACAGTGCGTGTTTTCTTGAAAGCAGGCGCTCATGTCATTGTACCAGCAAGAGACAAGGCCCGAGCTGTTGCTTCATTAGGAGAATTGGCAGAAAAGGTAGAGTTAGCTGAACTTGATCTGACTGATGCTTCCTCCATCAAACGCCTAACTGACAGCTACATCTCTTCGGAAAGGCCCCTACATATCTTGGTCTTGAACGCAGGCATCATGGCTGTGCACGACCTCACTAGGGACAAAGAAGGAAATGAACTCCAGTTCTCGACCAATCACCTTGGCCACTTCAGGCTCACTTGGGGACTGTTTCCGGCATTGAAAAAAGCAGGCAACGCTCGGGTTGTTTCTGTTTCTTCAAATGGTCATAACTTTTCGGATATACTGTATGACGATATCAATTTCCAGAGAACTCCCTACATTCCATTTGTTGCTTACGGTCAGTCAAAGACTGCGAACATTTTGTTCGCAATCAAGCTCAATCAACTCGGGAAGCAATTCGGAATCGAGGCATATGCTTTGCACCCCGGGATTATCATGACCAATCTCACAAGGTACATGACACCCGAGGACTTCAAAAAAGCTGGATGGTCTGACGATCAAAATAATATCAACAAAGAACTCGAAAGTTTAATGAAAACAGTGGAGCAAGGTGCAGCTACTCAGGTTTATTGTGCCACCAACCCTCAAGCTGAAGGAGGAAGGTATTATTTTGACTGCGATATTCCGAGACCGATCAAAGGGGGTATTTCTGTCGGCGATCATCAGAAAGCTGCGGTGGCTGATTACGCAATTGATTTGGGAAATGCTGACAAGCTATGGGACGTATCGGAAAAACTGACAGGGTTGTTTTGGTGATCTTCACAAAAGGGTGACAAGTTTTCTAAAATCAGTATCCATACAATAATATGACTTTCCAATTTCGTTAAACAAACTTTGAATACTACTTTGGACATTAGCCTGTGCTATTCATTGTTTGAAAAGCTGTAGTGCTGATTGCACGGGCGGACACTAGAATTCAGTATCCATCTAGTGCACTATTTTAGTTTCGAAGTCAGCATTGGTTTGTGGAGAAATTTTTGCAAGAGGCTAGGACCTCAGGGTTTTTCATATTACAATATGAAAAACCCATCAGTGAGCTCACAAATCTTTTTCGAATATCAATGGTGACATTCAAGACTAATTCATGGGTTCAAAAATCAGGAAGAGCTATTTTCTCAATCCGATGTCTTTTTCACTACACATATCGCAAAATCGTGCAAACATTTTGCGGTTTCTTCCCCAATCTAATAAGATGATCGTGTTTTCTGAGCACCGTTAACAAAATGTACGTCAAGTTTGGTTTTTTTCCCGTCATACAAGATTTGCACTAATCTAGTTATGTTCTTGTGATGACTCAAGATCCTGGTATTACTGTGAGCTCTATTCCGGTTTTGAATTCATTAGGTTAGCTAGAGATGGACCCTATATAGAAAGATACAATGGGTTCCTCACCATTTTTCAAACTAAAGAATCAAACGAATAGGAAAGGGAATAAGGAAGACTAACTGTACTGCGAGTCTGCTCACATATCTGGCAATTGAAACACGACTGGAGTACGGTGGATACACCTATTATGCGACAACGAAAATCTGCAGCCATAACAAACAACAACAATGTATGTAATCGTTGTTCAAGAATTCAACACTCATACTTGGAATTCAGATTTGACTACGTTTGTGACTTCAGTTTGATTTTGCACCCAACAAGCATTTTTGGTTGTCTCCCTTGAACGTTTGAAAAACATTCGAGTCAGGTTTGCCCTGTCCTCTTCATGTCCTCAAACTTTTTCAGTAAATGTGAAAATCGCTTTGAGCTATGTGGTTATGACAACTTATTCACGAACTATCTCAAATTTGCCAAACTCATATGCTTTTGTAGCTTTACTACTGTTATGCAACTCCCATTAGTTGGTTCGTAAACATTGAATAGACAAGATGCACAAGAGAGAGAGAGACAATGGTTTTAACAAGTATAAAAATCATATAAACATTTCCCATCGAACCGGCTTTGATCCCGTCAAAGGAATGGAATTTGGGATACTGCCACTGACTGGCTTGACTAAGTCAATTTTTGACTTTGCTTTGCTATCGCTCACAATCGAGTTGATAACTGTTTGGCTTCACCTCTTATGTGATAGTATAATCCAACTCTGATGGAGCAACCTCCTCTTCGGCATTGAAATCTGCGTGATTCTGGTTGAACCACTCTAGAGGGATTGTATCTAGATGGTACTTATCTTCGACAATCACACCACCCATGCCTGCCGTGAGATGGGTTTGGATGTGACAATGGATCATCGCCACGGTGTTTGTTGCAATAAACCGAACCACTGCATACCCACCAGTCATTACAGCAACATTGTCAGTGTATGAAGGGTCTTCGAAGTTGAAAAGTTCATCCTTACCATCATCCAAAGCTTGTTGAGTAGTGTTGTAACCGAAAGTTGCAGTCGTGTCATTTTTGGCCAGAACCCAGAAAGTGTGGCCGTGCAGGTGCATAGGGTGATCAGCAAGAGGAGTGTTCTGGAAAATGATATCAACAACATCACCTTCTTTAATACCAGAATCAACAACGGAACCTCCAAATTCTTCTGTCGCGTTGACCGAGCTGTTCTCAGCCAACTTCAACAAAATTGGGTAACCCAATTCCATACCACCATCAAAAGTCTCACCATTGAAAACAGCAAAAGAGGTCTGGCCTAGACGAACCATGTGGGAAAGAATGGTCACATCAGCGGGACCAGTTGGTGGTTTCAAAGAGTCATCGTAAGGAGTTGAGCTCCAAGGGTCATGTTTAGTCCACGAACTATTCAACAATTCACCACCCAAGTTGCTGTATTTCACACCGTTCACACTGCCCACATCAACTTCATCTTGTATATAATCGTAGGTCTCATTAGAGTAATCTCCGTATTGCAAATAGGCCTGCTGTGTATACAGCTGAGGCATATCGTTTCCTTGGACTCTGATGGCAAAAGGCTCTGTCACGTCGTCATGCTGGTCACCCACAGTTTCAACCACAACTGAAACTCTCAATCCAATTGGCAAGTAAAGCTGCTCCACAGTTTGTGGTTGCACATAGTTTCCATCAATGGCAACGACGGTGATTTCGTGATCGTCAATACTCAACACCTTTGAAAATTCACCACCCGTATTCAGAATATTGAAAAAAGTGTACTTCGAGTTGTTGGTGAAGAAAACTTCCTGATCAACAGTGGAATTCCAACAATCGGTATTGTATCCGGGGAATTCCAACAAGTCTTTTTCGTACTCGATAGAGTTGAAACCGTTGAGTGTGCCTATGTCAAGACAACCAAAGCTGTCGAAGAAATAGGAATCTTCTCCCGTCATGGTCATGAACTTTTCGTACTTCACCGCCCCTTCGTTAGCTAACGTAGAGTTTGGGAAACAATAATGACGACCTTTTCCGTTGATGAGCATACTTTGAACGCAGGTTGGATCCATTCCAAAGTCGAACATCTTCACAGCAATATCGTCATAAGTTTCCTTGAACCAGTCAGTGAGAAGAATATAATAGGGGTCTTTTTCCAATGACTCGAACTCATCGACGTAGCTCGGATCGATTTCGCCGTATGGTTTCTTCACGTCCTCGGATGGCAGAATGTAAATTGGGCCCACAAG
Source organism: Ogataea glucozyma (assembly GCA_003706155.2). NCBI lineage: Eukaryota > Fungi > Ascomycota > Pichiomycetes > Pichiales > Pichiaceae > Ogataea > Ogataea glucozyma. The sequence continues at coordinate 110,274 of PPKO02000041.1, forward strand.
ACCGTCGTTGGAATAACCTCTGAAGTGGGCATGATACCAGTAGAACCCATACTGATCCATTTTCCAAACATAGGTGTAGCTATCACCACTAAGGATTGGGTACTGAGTCACTCCAGGAACTCCATCCGAAAACAAAGTGCCATTTTGGTGAATTCCGTGAAAGTGAATGGTCGTAGGAACTGTCAGCTTGTTCTTGACTTGAATGACAACCCATTCACCTTGATTACCTTGGATGAGAGGGCCTGGCGACTCGCCATTGATCAAGAAAGCTCTTCTATAGTGTCCGTCTTTATTGACCGACTGCTCTGTTAGGTTCCACTCTTGGTAGTTGACAATCGCGCCTTCAGGAATAACATCTAGCGGCGAGATAGGATGCGATAGCCGAAATGTCTCTTCAACAAACTCAATTGCCTCTGTAGCAGATTCAATTGCTGAAGAAATACAATCTGTTGAATACTCAGTAGTCAGAGTGCTCAATTGAGGCGAAACATTCTGCGCCTGACTTATTTGAGTGGCCTTGGTAGAATGACTTCCAAGCAAAGCCGCTAGGCACAACTGCTTGAGAACTGTGGAGTTCAATCTCATTGTCTCTCAAAGTGATAAAGAACTTAGATGGTTCTCTCCATCCGATCAACGCCTGGGCATGGGGAGCCAACTGAGTCGTACTTATATATACAGACTCTCAAATTGAAAAAAATTACTGCCCCCCTCATGCAAGAGCCACATTGAGGTACCCTCGGCCCGAGCTGAGATTCAACGTGCAGGATCCCAAAATATCAGTTCCATGAAGTTTCGCCTCGTTGAAGCTGAATGCTCATGAAATAACTTATTCCTCACAGATTTCATTTGAGATTTTAGAAGGCCGAATGAAACTAATCAAGGCATTTTCGCCAATCGCAAAGGCTTGTGAGAGGAGGTAGTAGTGCTAGACTTCTGGACAGTAAGATTCAAAACAACATGAGAATATTCCAGGGTAAACAAAAAGAAATCATCATGACCGCCCCATAAAACTGTGCCCGGTTAGATCAACGCCCATGAGGATCTGCGCCAAAGAAGATTTGCGAGGACAGAATTAGCGCTAGTGAAGATATCAGTTTTGATTGGTACAGTTCCAGCAAGCGTGTCCATACGTAATACCACTTCCACCCAAACATACATACGCGAGTTCAAGGGTGATCGACAAAATAAAAATTCCCCGCAGCTGCTACATATACGAAACCGCTTGAAATTTTGCAACTCGTTTCTCGATCTCGATAATTATTCTCAAACCTGCATGAGATTATTTCTCGTAAGCGTTACTAATAGCCGAAAGAGGAAATTTACCCAAGTAAACAATAGGCTTTACAATCGGAAAATACGACGGCCAATTTGGTACCTGCTATCAGCCCTGAAATGTTGAAATATTATTTACTGCACGAATGAAGCAGGCGGTGCGAAACATGCACGAATGGTATGCCAGAGTCTACATATCCTCGAATCCCGTACCGACAGGTTGACATCCTGCTGACTCGTCACCAGGTTGTGGCCTGCTCAAAAGGGGTGCATAACTGCCACGTTCGATATTCAACGTAGAAATTTATAGTGAATCGGAATTCGGATCGACCATGCAGAGAAAGTAAGGGCACCCACAGAACGACATAGCTGCAGATTCTTGCATCAAGTTTTGGAACCGAGATTGCTCATGCTGCAATTGTAACATGCACCAAGCAGCCCGGAATTACAGAACCACTAAACGACTCGATGGATCACCAATCATCAAGCGATTCAATTGGATTCGAATCGCGAGAACATGTGGGGATGTCAGCTTCTTGAAAAGGAGGTCTCATTCTTGAATCCCAAAGCACAACAAACTGTCCCTCGGGCTGTTGCAAATGCAAACTGGTGAAAGACAATATTCGCTAGTAGTGAACAATTTAAGGTTTGCATCATATACATAACCGAATTAGACCTATCTAGCCTGAGAAAAGATTCATTAAGTTCATCTGATCTGCAATTGCCATCAACAAAGTGGTACACTACCTCATTAAAGGGCTAATTTTTGAAATCCCTCATTCCTCGATTTCACATAACATACACAAAACATTCAGAAAAATACACGCAGTGAAGTGAGAAAGCACAAAATCTGCTTAATTTATCTCTTTGGGTCTATGATCTAGCACAGCCCTTTTTATCAAAAAAATTTCCATATGCTCTAATGCCCTGGGAATTTCAATTGACAACCGGCTTATCGCTATTGAAGGCAAAAATTGGCGATACTCGGTGCTCGAGTATACTGATATCTCTTTAGTTCATCTCGTGAAGAGCATCATTGGACTAATGTGTTCAATTGTTCGTGGTCTTATTTCCATCAAGTGAAGTTTTCCGATGAGTGGTGTGCCACTAACGAGGATCCCAAACGATCTGCCTCGAGGTATCAAAATGTGGGGTTAAATGCTTCCCGAAAGTTTGAGACTTCAGATTTCGATTTTCTTTTCAGAACCATGGCTAGAGCTGGCAAATACGTCAAGGAATACAACTCATGAAATAATTTTCGTACCTGCAAACACTTTCCTGATTGAGTGGGAAATACCAGCAAGCGATAACTTGATATATCAACGATTATGGAGCCAGCTATAGCTTTATACTTAAAAAAAAATTACCACGAGAGTCATCAGCGACGACTCGTGTGCCATCGCCAACGCATTTAGCAGCACACTCAGCGCCCGCTCGTAAACACCAGATAATTCGGTCAAAATCCTAGCATACAGAGTTTGAAACTCAATAAACCACAAATGGTTGTAAGCATGGTTGTCCTCACTGATTCTGGTGAGACGCTCAGACACGATTTCAATTTTCTCGTCATGATTGTTCACGCTTAGCTCGTGAAATGCGTTCTTGTACTTGAGCTCATGGTGCTAATCTTGGTCGCTGATCTCGTTGATCAGGCCCCTCAGTTTGCCTAGATGCACGAAAATTGGCTTGTACCTGTACTTTTTCAGCCATAGGACAGTTTTCAAGAACAAAATCCGAGATTGCCATAGTTTCATCAGCGTAATATCGTCTACCACGAGCTTTTCGGACAACCCGAACAACCCGAACAGCTCTAAAGCTTCAATAGCCAGAACACAAAACGAAAAACCGACGATTACTCCTACAGGCAAGGAAGAGTCATCAGCGGAAACTAGTGTTTACGATGAACGAGAAGCGATTTTGAGAAAGTTCATGAGAACTTTCATTGATCGAGAGTTCGTTGAATACCACAAAAGAAGGGACGATAAGCCACGAGAATTATTCTCTAACAATGAGGCGGGACAACGCAGCTATCCCAAGTTCCAGCGGTCTATCAATGAATGCTTGAAAAAAGAGTGGAATGCAACCCATCTCTTCCAGGCATATTGTTTTGATGCATGTCTTTGAAACGCCGTAAGGAGTTATGACGTGAATACAACTAAATTTCTCTCAGTCTCGATGGGGTTTTTGTGGTGTAGGAGTTCAAGATCTCCCTCACTTACAAATGCGTGCATCGAAACTGCGAGGCTCGTTCGTAGTAATCTCGAATGAATATTGCGAAAAACAAGAGGTAACTCAAAAAAAGTGTACAGAAACCTCACTGTTCCCGTGTGCTATAGTAGGTAGATTCAGAAAGCCGAGTTTTTTTGAAACTCGGTTTTTGAAGCCAGAATGTTTCTGACCCTCGCAAAGCATGCTGAATCAGCCCAAAGTACCAACAGGAGCAAACATTCATGGCCAATTCAAACACAAATTCGAGGACTCTAATTGATGATTTCAAACCAGTGAAAATTGTGGTGCTCTCACCTGTTTGCGGATAATTCGGGGATTCGATTTTCACTAGCTCTCTGGTTTGGTTTCTGGAGATAGGAACGAAGGGAATCCCGTTTTTACAGCTATACCCATGGCCCTTTCAGCTCAAGTAGAACAAAAGACTGCACAATGTAACATCGAGCAAATCAATGATTTTGTTTCACTGTTGGTACGGATTTTTATTGACTTATTGCGAGGCTCGATGGCGTCAGCCTTGACTAGTATTTAGCCAACCTACATGAGTGCGCAGTTATGGACGTTCCTGCTATCAACGAAATTCACGTCTACTAAGCTCGATCAGATTGTACATCACTGTCTCAAGTTTGACTAATAATAATTCGCGTCTGAGCTCTCTGACTCACCATCCGAGTAACAATACTCACTGTCGAAGAAATCTTCGACAAGGAAATCTTCGACAAAGAAATCGAGCAATTCTTTGTGAACCGGTTTGGTGAGCACCTTAGCACAGTGCTCGTCCTGACTGACCAAATTCATTGAAAACGTGCCATCTATGTTTCTATTCCGGCACCACGAATACCGTGAGTGTATTATCCCCTTGCAATTACCGAACTTCCCAGTGTCTATCTGATTGAATAGCCTTTCGTTGTCTAGATACAGGACAGCTCCATTGTAGGGTACCTTCATATCATCAAACAAACACTGGAAGTGCTGAATCTGTTCTACTCCACAACTCAACGCATTCAGGTCAGCAATTTCCCAGTTCGAACATTTGGTCTTGTCGTGCATGGTACTCCAGTAAATTGGACTTCCACCCAAGCATACAATCACGCCTCGAACAGAAGTGGAGTCTCCCAGGTAATCACTGACCGTATAAGCAGACAACTCACTTTTGTCTCTAGCATTGTAAGTGATGCCATAGTGACTAGTATTGTAGAG